>WYDF02279279.1:0-17275 GCA_009867245.2 Adranes taylori | reverse complement strand
GCCACTGAGTTGAAATAAATCTTTCTAAATTTCTCTTCATAGTTTCACCCTCTTCCTCATACGTCGATGGTCAACACGGATAAACGAGGCAATATTGCACGTTTCTGCGTACCTCATTTGCATTAACACTGTTTCCCCACAGAAGCATGCCAATTTGTAATATAAAATAGAAATAACCGAAATACACCTCTAGCATTATGGAATGACTGCAGTGAAACGATGCTATATTTAGTGCATAGATAACTTAGAAATCTATTACATAAATGTTCGATCTGCGTTGTCAACGCATGTCTGAGTCCATGTATACTCCTATGAGTTTTCTGCAGCCGTTCACAGGTAGATTGCTGATGTAAATAGGGCAAGTTGTATGCCACTTTGCGTTTTTAAATAGTACCTTAATAGACTTCTCCATATTCACTGCCAGTCCATTCTTTTCAGCCCACTGCAAAATGGTATCAAGAACGTTTGAGTATTCATTATACACCTTTTGTGTAGTCATGCCGGGGACTAGAAATCATCTGCATAATTCACGAGTTGCGTAGTTGGTGATACTTTTATTAGTTGCTCAAGTCATTTACAAAGATAAGAAAAGTGTGAGGCCTAGTATCGATCCGTGGGGCACTCCACAACTAGTGCATTTTTACTCAGTCATAACTTCGGTACCGACATTTTAACAGCGCAGTACCTACTTCCTAGCGTCCAGATATGATTTTATCGAATCAGCAATATTATCTCTACTACCACATTTGTATAATTTTGTCAGCAACAGCTGGTGATTGGCGCAATAAAATGCTTTCGACAGGTCAACGAACTCATGGGCGATAAAAGACTAATAGCTATATAGTTTTTCACCTCATCTGGATTTCCTTTTTTGAATACAGTACAAACAACGGAGTTTTTTAGTACATCAGGAAAGATTCCTGTACTAAACGATGTATGTTAGAGGCTCTAGAGAGATGCAGAACATTTAAAAAAAAAGTTTGAGAGGCAATCAGGGCCACAGGCGGTACTGTTACTCAATCTATTTATGTCATTAGACACTTCCGTAACCGTTACTTCCTGACAAAACAATTATTTCCCCAGTCTTGATTCTAGCAACAACTGTATTAGAGATCCATTCAACATGGAAGTTACTAATGCTAAGCATTAATCTATACTTGAACAAGATGTGCTCGTGTAATTATTAAGAGATACGACTTTGAAACTATATTTCAACAAAACTGAACTCACTGCTCAAAGATCTGATTGCCCTACATTTGCAAATGAAGTACTCCAACGGTTGATTCCGTTTTGCATAACATATTTATGTGAACAAGTTTGTTTTGGTACTATTATATATGAAATCAAAGTATAGAAACAAACTCAATATAGAAGCGGCTCTCAGAATAAAACTTTCCAAAATAGAGTCCGACATTATGATTTTGGTATCAAGAAACGAACTGCACCCATCTCATTAAAATTATTTATAGAAAACACATGATAATAATATCTATTTGGACCAATAATTGGCCAAGAAATGTTTGTATGAGTTGTATTTTTTTTAGTTCTTTTTATTACTATTTCTATTCACGTTATGTTTTTTATTCTCAAGAACGACGTAAAATGCCTAGGGTTGGGATGAGGTCCGCAAAAAAATGTTGCTTAAGAGGGGGTTCTCGAACTACATAAGTTTAAGAACTCCTCTCTGGTTTAATGAGTTAATGTATCAACATATTTATATACTTAAGTTGTATCTCGTATCAGCTGCATTTTTAGGGAAATATTAGAATTAAACATCAACAATAATCATAAATTCAAAATCATAAATTTCTAAAGGTCAGGTTTTCTAAGATTGGAAATAATTCTCTCAATGGTTCTTGCTTGGACGCAAGAACAATTGGACAAAATTTAATTGGCATATTATTGATCATCCGATAAGTTTTTGTCAATACGCAGTAGAACATCGATAGCAAGACTCTCAAGGGGATTTGGGAAACAGTCTTGTTATCGAGGGAATCTTCTAGTTGAGGTTCGTGCTATTAAGGTTGTGTAGACTAAATGTCGTGCTTCCAAGGTCACACTGGTTTCTCTAAAACCCTTTATAGCAAGTGCATTTAGTGCATTTTGGATCAACCCTCGCTAACACAGTTTCTTTTAAAAAGTACATTTACAGTACTACTGTATACATATTACAGTATTGTAACAATGTTAGTAAATAAAAATTAACATTTTAACAGAAAAAAAAAGTTTAATTGTGGGGTACATAGTGTACATACATACATAGTACATAGTGTGCATATGTGACACACATACATAGTTACAAATTAATACAATTGATTAATTTAAGTTCCAAAAAAATCAAGTACAGTAAAAGTGAAATTCTTAAATATTATCTTAAACAAAGCAAATTAAAATAAAGTTAAATTATGTATTTGTCGATAAAAGGTACAGTAACCTTCACACACAGAAGGTTCATTAACATAATAACATAACATAAAAAAAATGAAAAATTTACATTAAATAAATATTGAAACTGAAAATACAGTACTGTATAAGAACTATAGCTACTTTGTAAAAACTACTGTGAGCTCATTTTCATTTACTTCGCAACTTGAAGACGTACACGGCATGTTTGTAAAAACTGGTTAATTTTGTTTGTTTTAAGTGGATCTAATCCAAGGCACTATCAAGCCCATTAATTGATTTTACAACTCTTTCACTCATATCACCTTTTTTCCCAGAAAACACTTCAAAACTCTGATAGCGTTAAGGGAGTCCTTTGATGTTGGAGCCGGTCGATCGTTTGGGTTGTCTTCGTCGTCCTCGTCTGATTATCTTGAAATTGGGTTGATAGTACGGACACAGGTATGTCAGATTCTATCAGTTCACCACAAACCGCAAATTCATCGTCGAAGTTCACATAGTCTTCAAACTCCATTCCCTGGACGTTGAGAGAGTCGGTAACTTGTTCCCAATCTGTTTGGGCAATCACTGTTACGTCTTGCACTGGTTGGATTATAATATATGATTCCTCAGATGTTTTGAAAACACTTTTTTTGAAACAATTAGCGATTGTGTCTTCTGTGACGTTTCCAAGCTTTGCTTAGCATCCACATAGCATCGAGGACTTTAAAATTTTCCTTGATGCCTTGGTCCAGTGGTTGTAACTTCGACGTGGTGTTAGGTGGCAGGAACTTTACCTTAATATTAGTCAACTTTCGGATGTCTTCATGTGCCGTGCAGTTACGGATAAAAATTAGAAATATTCTCTGTTTCTTTTTCATTTGCTTGTCCAAGTCCATTAACCAAACGCCAAAAGTATCGCCATTCATTTAAGAACTTATGTTGGCAATGTAATCAGTTGGAAAACTTTCAACATTTTTAATGCACCTTGGCTTTTGAGCTTTGCCGATAACTAGGAGCTTCAGTTTCCGCGTACTGACCGCGTACCGCGTACTGTTCACACCAAGAAGCACGGTGATTCGCTCTTTACTGTGTTTTCCTCCATGCCAGGAATCACCTTTGAAGGATAAAGTTTAATCCGGTAGACATTTATGTCTGCCGGTAGAAAAGTTCAGTCTCATCTGCATTGTATATATCTTCTGGTTTATATCCTGCCACTTGGTCTTTAATATGGGCTTTCCACTCAGTGCATACAGAGTTATCAACACTAGCACTTTCACCACCTTTTTAACTACGATTGCATTCCTGTTTTTTTTTTTGAAATTCTGTAGCCAACCATTAATAGCACGAAAATTTTCATGTCCCAAGAGTTTTGCGATCTCTGATTGGCGAGTTTTTATCTCGACACTGTCTTAGGAATTTAACAACGCATTCTTCCACATATTGAAATTCGCGTTTCTTCACTCTTATACACGTTTTACCAAGCCCACTACCCTTTTCATTCTTATCCTTATTTTTTTAAATTGTGTGCACTGTTGTTGATGGAATGTTAAATTCCTTGGCAATAGCAGTTTTTTGTTTCGCAGCGTTTTCTTCGACTCATTTAATCACTTTTTGTTTGAACTCAACAGTCATAATTTAACGTTTTTCAGTCATGTTTCGTTTCAATGAATGCCGCGAACAAACCAGATCACCGATCACCAACAGCGCACGACTGAACTGTTTTCATGTTTAGAATGGCCAAGATATCATTTACTTCAAAACATCTGTTCTGTTAAGTCATGGACCGTGGAAAATATGGACTGGAAAGGTTGAACGCGTGCTATAATGGTTCCATTACATAAAACGACGTACTACTGAAGTTGAACTCATGCTATCAAGGTTCGGTTACGCAAAAAGACGTGCTATTTAGGGTTAGAGCTTTGATCTGCATTGGGAAAAAATCCGTGCTATTGAGGTTTTAAAATAATAATAGTCGTACTATAGAGGTACCTTTACCATTCAGTGTTATGACTATTTCAAGGGGACTAGAAAACAGCACGTGCTATCGAGGAAGTCGTGTTATTGAGGGACGTGTTAGCGAGGGTCTACTATAGTACCATAAAATTACTCCCGCTTAACCTAATTTAAAATCTGTAACTTAAGCAAATACTAATAAAAGATAAAAGATTTTGAACTTTTATGGTTGATCGGCACTTAATTTGTGCATATGCCTCGTATAATTACCATACAGATAGTTAACGGATCGATAAAAGCATACTTATAGAAATCAGTATAGGTAAATATGATATAGTCGCATCGATAGTCTCGCCCAATTGACTTTCAAAGTGGGCCCCTTTGAGTAACACTGCTTTAAGAAATAAATATATATAAATAACAATATACATAATTTGTTAGTAACATGTTTATAAAAAGATTGAAGCGTCAATAATAGATAATACAATTGTTGATCTTGAGTTAACATTAGAAATAATTGTAAATAATGCCGTAGACCTAGACGGCTAAAAGTATTATTTATGTCGATCGTAAAGACGTAATTGTAATTTGAATTGAACAATATTCATTAATGCATTACTTTAAACACGTGAATTGCTTAACAAGAGTTAACGGTAATGTTATTTTAATAACAATAATAATAATAAATACATAATGTATTTAAGAATACAACATGCGTCTAGTTGTTTAATTTGTAAAATAATTGGTCCGATAATTATTATCAGTTATTCCGATTATCATAATATCAAGGTAATAACTTTAATTATGCTAGAAAAAGTGAAAATGTCAGTGGTCAAGAGCATATTTATTTCGCTTAATTTTATATTTTCTTCTCTTTAGATATGTTACATTTTGCTAAGGTATAATTTTTTATTATTAGCATTAATTAGAAAATAGTAATTATGTATATTCATTCATTTACACTCTTTGTAAAGATATGTGTTTACTACATTAAATTTGTTAAGTGTTCGTTACTACAAGTAAAAGAAAATAAAATATTTACCTTCTGTATAACGGGCCGAAATTGAAATATGAAAAAAAAATTAGACGCACATATTTGGGCTGTTTGATAAATAATTCAGCAAATAGCCACTACGCCACTGACAAGCGGCATCATTAATATACGCTTTGTCAAAATTTTCGCCAAATAGAATGCTTAGTTTACGTTTTCCAGAAGTATAAGTGATAACTAACATCCTTAAAGCTTTTGCAACCACAGTAGAACCTTTTTCGTCCGCTCTCGGCTGATCCGCCACTCCGATGAATCCGACGGTGCTCGAGCCGAACTTGTCCCGACTCGTCGATAACTCACCACCCGTCGCGCCATTTTAAGTCGGTGTAAGCCCGTTGCAAGCATTTATCAACATGGAATTTAAAGCGCAAATCAGTATCTAGTTGTAGGCCAAGATTTCTAGCAATTGTGTGTATAGGCAACTCAATACCATTGATATATAGTTTTAATTTGTCCCGTATTTGTGATACCACGGTTTTAGGCCTAATAACCATTCAGACCGATTTTTTGGTGTCTAAACAAAGACCATGATTATCAGAGAAGCATTTTAATGCATGAAAGTCTTCGTTGAAATAAGTAACGACAGGGATAACAGATATATGTGCAAATGAGAGATACAGCTGTGAATCATCAGCATAAAACTGTGCCTGACAATATTTTATATTAGAGTGCAAATTGGACGTATATACAGTCAATAAGAAGGGTCCAAGAACAGACCCTTGTGGTACTCCTTGACTAAGTTTTAATGAGTGTGATAGTAATTGACCCACTTTAACAATTTGATACCTGTCTGTAAGATAACTTTTGATTAGACAAATTGAACTATCAGATAAGCGTGTCCAATGTAAGATTGATAAAACAATATCATGATTAATGGTTTCAAACCTTTTGAATAGTCAGCCATTGAAAAATTAAAAATTGCAAATGAAAAATTAGCAGCGCTATAAAGACTGGACAAAGGGGAATCACTCCAAAAAATTGCCAATGAACTTAATGTATGCGTTAGGACAATAAAAGATTGGAGAAGAAATTGGAAAGACACTGAATCATATACAGTGACGATAGATGGTGAAAACGCTCTTAAGAATCGCAACACATTGAAAAAGCCTAAACTTGAACTGCTTGACAACGCAATGAGGATGTGGTTCTGCCAAGAAAGAAGGAAAGTAACCCCGATATCTGGGCGCATTATAAAAAAAAAGGCAATAAGTTTGGACAAAAAACTAGAAGCCGGAAGTGAGTTCGCAGCTAGTGAAGGCTGGATTGATCGCTGGAAATCCTGTCATGGCGTCCGGTTTGTTTCAATTTCTGTTGAAATACTATCAGCTGATGCCGAGGCGGCTAAGAAGTTTTATGTGAAGTTTCAAGAAATTGTCGAAGAATATGAACTATTACCTTGCCAAGTCTATAACATAGACGAGACAGGTCTAAACTATAAAATGCTGTATCTGTATCAAAGCTGTATCTCTCGACGAGTTGGTTCCATCTGTTGAAAAAGGCTTGAAATAAAAAAAGCCCCCTGTTCATGCTTTCTTGCTGTAGGATAACGCACCATCACACCCATCTGAGGAGGAATTATTGAAAGGGGACATAACAGCTATCTTAGTTCTACCAAATGTCACGTCACTTATACAACCAATGGATCAGGGAGTTATAGAATGGTTAAAGCGGCGGTATCACAGAAAGTACATCAGTTCAATTTGAGAAAAGTCCGAAGAAGGTTATAACATATTTGAAGCTATGAAATCCCAAACGTCAAAGATGCTATCGATAAGCTTGATGAGCCATGGGAGGAACTAAAACCTGACACGCTGCGAAAATCTTGGCGCAAGCTTTGGCCGGAAGTTATGCCCGAAAGTGACCAAATCGAAGATGCGCCAAACAACAACGAGCCGGAAATCGTTAAAGATCTACAAACTGTACAACCGAATGTCCGTGCCAGTGAAGTTGAGGAGTGGATTGGCCAACGTGACAAAGACTGTGAAACCAGTGAAGAGCTCAATGACAAGCAGATTATTTCCGCTGTTTTGGAAAATAATGATGAAGAGACTCTGAACGCGGACTCGGACGGTGATGATGACGAACCCCCTACCCGTATTTCACACACCGACACCAAGAATGCTTTTGATATTGCCCTTCAGTGCATCGAGCAGAACTGAACCTCAACACTTATGGAAATTTTGTGGATCAAGAAATGGAGGAACACTGCAGCTAAGTCTAGAATTTCATCGGCTACACAAAAATCTATAACTGACTTTTTCTAAGTAATTTTTTACTCTCGGCTTACTTTCAATTTTTACAGTATTTATATATGTACAATAAATACATACCGTATGTATTGCTCTTTTTCAATAATAATCACAGCTTTTGTGCGGTTTTTTTTCAATGTTTTTACTGTAGAAAACAATACAGTCATTTTTGAGATCAGAGATCGTAAATCCGTATTTTTTTGTTTTTACTGATAATCCGACATTCTTTGCGTTCCGGCCATAGCCCCAGTCTCAAAGGTGACACATTAGAGGGGTTTTACTGTAAGAAAGAAAACAAATTCCGAGCTATCGTGGATTGTGTCGTCCAAAGAAACTTTTTTACTTCTGACATAGATATTTATACGTTTATGTATAAAAGAAAACAGTAAATAATTCTTTATTACAGGCTCCTACAAGTAAAAATAAATGTTAGAATGTATATTGTAAAAGGCTTTCTACACAGTGGAATATTTGTCAATATTGTGAAAAAAAAACCTGAAGCGCTCATGTTGTGAAACAATTAAGGTGTAGCGCCTACTTAATAGTGGATCCCAATTTTATAGTTACTAAAGGACTTAAAACAAAATTTAGTTCGCATTTGTCCTGCAGTGGCGTAGCGTGGATTTCAGTCAGCCGGGGCGAACCCTAAATTTGCCCCTCCCCATCCACCCCATATTTTCGCAATTGAGCAAAAAAGCTGTAAAAATCTGCGATCCTCTGTCACTATTTCAAATGGATTTAAAATATAACGTCTTTCTTAAATAATTCTGCGTGTTTTTTTGAAACGCACACTCTTAAATATATTTGTCAATGTTAACTTGTTCCTCTCGTTCGATTGACAAAATAGCTAGATTTGGTAATCTCAACGTGGAAATTATAGATCTTAAAAAAACCTCAATATTATTAATCAGTTTCAATTTAGAGAAGCTTCTCTTACATGTGGCATTACTTATGGCAACTGTTAGGAATATTCTCATCATTATAACTATATAGTTAACCCACCTTCAAGTTTGGACTCAAAAATAAACTTTAATAAACCCTTGGGCCGGGATCAAGTTCTTTCTTACACTCTGTTGTAGCTACAAAAGCCCGTAGACGCACGCACTAAAGCCTAAACCCTTCTCTGTCAATATCGTGAGGAGCTTGGTCGAGGTAGCATTCCTCATGATCGACGGCCAATATTATTGCAGGCCTAAGGAAGGCATATTTTTCGACCTAATCCTTCAGCTGCTGAAACCTCGAATTTCAGCCAGCAGTTACTCTATCTAAAATGTGCCAGCTACTAATTCATCTCGGAGGTTCAATAGAAGCCAAGTTCTTCACACAAGCTTTTAGCGTAACTTAAAGCATCGCCTACGGATTTCTCTCGTTTTTCCTTCAATATCGTCTATAAGGCGCTTATGTTCTAAGCGCACTGATGCGCGTTAAGTCCCTCCATTTGCAAATAAATTTGGGCATTATTCACTTCACACAGCACCGGTTGGCAGAGACCTAAGAAAAATAGAAACGAAAATGATTGCATCGCGACTAACAAAGTTCCTGTGTTCGTTCGTGTGTTCAAGCTTTCGGCTATTTCTGTTAGCTTCTAAAAATTTCTTTGTAATGATTTTGTGTCATATTTATTGCATCGCCTCGTACGCTCCAAAGTTTGTCCTGAACCCTCTCCAAACTCTTGCCTGTAGCAGGAACGAGAACCTCTCATCAATGTGTTGACATAGAAAAGAAAACATAACAATGTTCCAATCACTGAAACTTGGACCCGAAAAAATCGCATCCAAAAATATTACTGAAATTTTGGTTGTGTGTAGTACTTGATTCATGGTTGGCGACTTTCGGGTTCAGTTTCCACCAAGTATTAAACCCGTCGGAGGAGTAAAACCCGTTGGAGCATTCGGTGAGTTTGCATTCTCAAACAAACGACAACAAAAGCAAAACAATGATGATTCAAAAGTAGAATAACCCATCCAAGTTCGTTAAGCTTTTTCGTCATTTGTCAATGTCTGCAAAAACCATTCTCGCATGAGCCGTCCCCCTGACAATACTTTCGCTGTGATAGAGTCAGTGCCCGACTCTGATTGAACCGTGCGTGCTACTGTTGACTCTTCAGCGAAGTCTGTATTAATGTGCTGAAAGACTTCGGGACTTCGTCGTGTTAAGAGCAATCGGATGTTTGAATCTACATTTTCCAATATCGTTTCTGATAAATTGAGATCCAGTTGATGTGGTTACTGTTTATTCTGGTGTCGCATTTTCAGCAGTCGCATCGGAATCACATAAAGCTGACTTAGGTACAAGTGAAACTTTATCAAAGTATAAAATAAACAATATCAATGCTGTACCGCTTGTGGACTACTCCTTGTCGGTAAGTAAAAATGCATATAGCGGACTGTTTAAAAAACCTGACCTATTCACCACGCAAGCTGCTTACAAACTGGTGAACTTCTATTATCGCGGCAGGAGTTGGTCGCGTCGCACCAAGATGTGTCGCTCGTGTAGGAATTATTGCGCAATATCGTAGGATGTTTATTAAGCGGGAAACACATTTTATTAAGCGGGATTCCAAAAAGTGCGCACTAGCACCTAAATATGCATGGTATTTCCAAACAATTAAATTAAATAAACTTTAATTACACTGACTCTTATAGCGCTTTCTAAATAACAAATAAATTGAAGAAATGAAACATGCTAACTACTAACTATCCCGTCCATGAGCAGTTCAAGGACAGTAAGACAATAATTTAAAAATCAAAACAGACATACTGATTCCATTTGTTGCGTGGCAACAGCCGGCCACGTCCGTTTAGAGATTCAAAGAGTGAAATTTATTTTGTTATTCTGAATAAAATATTTGACAAGCTTTTAGTGAATTTCACATAAATGTAAGTGTATTTGTTTAGGTCAAATTTTACAACTCTATTTTGAACCACTTTCACTTGTCAAATTGCCTTGAAATTCTGCATTAGTACCTATGTAGTCCCGATGACAATACAGTTCTATCTAATTAGCACGGCCTAATCCTGCAGACAGGAGTAGCCAGCTCGATCGCTCCCAGGCGCCCCTTCAGATCTGTGTTGCCCCTGTCCGGTGCCGTGGGCATTTTTTAAGAAGATAGTACTTGACAAATCCCTAAATATGGGTTTTATTTTACCCATTACCAGCCTGGGGAGATGGAATTGCTCACAGAACTTATATGTTTTCTTTTCTAAAACACTCGTCTGATATTTACACCCTGATTTTTCATCTGCCATAATCTATGATTAGACTGCTCATCACTAGTAGAAAGATGGAAATATTCTGCCCAGACAGATTTTTTCATCAAATTTCCATCCTTGTCAGTATTTAATCTAAGATCAAACCCATAGAATTTTTGTATCGAAAGTATTGCAGTAACGGTTAGTTGCGCTTTGCCTCCTAGTGATTTGCCATCTAGCATTTCTTTGGCTCCTGTTACGTTTATTAATTTCCTCAATCGAGACACCATTCTCTTCTGTATGCGGCCGATGCATTCAATTTTTTCATAAGTAGTTCGTCTCCATAGGGCTTATTATTTGAGACTTACATTAATACTTGTTGAAATAAATGTAGATGTTAGTATTGCTTTTACGCAGCATATACGATTTGTTGAAAATTTATGTGTTAATTTCTTCGAAAACTGCTTCTAGACTTGTATCAACTATATCAGTCGATTCGTCAAGTTGCAGGGAGAAGTAGCTGCATCGATCAAAATTCAGTTTTAAGTTGTGGGGTAACGTCAGAACTCATGTCCTCAGCCCTTCTCATTACCGTATTTGCAGAAAGCTTTACAGATTTAACAGCAGACATTATCTTAGTTTTATTTTTGAAACTACCAAATAATGCATCTGCAGCTTCTAAATATGCCGTTTTGATTATTTCACCGTCTTCGTATGGTTTCTTATTCTGTGCAATAATGACGTCTCAGTTGCTGCTTTATTCTTGTTAAACTCGAAAAAAGTTTATTGTTGAGCATTAAGGTTAGATTTAGGCTGCCTTACCTTTTCCTTAGAGCAGAATTCAGTGGGAAATCCTTTTCACTTCCTACGTGAACGGTTTTGAAGTGACGTTCGACGTTCCTTTTCTTCCCAACTGATACACTTGCATGACTCAGTAAACACACATATTTGTCCTTTACCTGGGTAAAGAAACAATCGGTTTCCCATTCCGGATGACAGTGATAAGTTTTTACCGTTTTGCTTGAACACGCCATCACGCCAACAAATCTAGCTTAGTATCAAACAATCCATGTTTTGCAAATGTGTAATATACACACCAATAAGCAAATGTGTAATATACGAAAAACATAACGCTCACCTCACGCGTATACGTTTTAGCATGCGCGTTTACGCGTAGATGAGACTGACAGTGGCAGTTGCGTGGGAGAAACAAGAAGTCGTCATCGCCCACTGTCGTCAGCGCCAGCTCAGTGAAGGAATCAAGGTTACCAACCGGAGCGTTAACGTGATCTACGGAAAATGTCCTCGCGAGCTACTAGTAGCTCACAAGCGACGGTTTGGCGACCTCTGCTTTAAACCAATCATGGCCCGGCATCTCGAAAATTATTCAGTTGTTATCTCTATTCTACTCTTGCGATATTTCCAACCGTCTTATCTAACTAATTGCATCGACCATCCTTCATAATTTCTGCATTATCGGTTTGCAACAGCGTTGCCAAATTTCATCATACAAATTCGTGCATAGGTCGAAACTCGCTGTTCAGCAGCGCTATATAAGCACGTGCTTACTAAATAGCATGCGCCATTTAGATAATGATTTTTCTACCAAAGCTTCGTTCATTTCACATGTTGTTAGGTATTATAAATGTTGCCGTAATTACCATTTTAATTTGTACTTTACGCAATTAGCTAAGTCTATCATAGATAATATTCTTTTGTTTTTTTTTAATATGAGCTATATTCTTAAATAACAGTCAGTTGGAAAATAAAGCGATTTCTAGAATAATTCTTAATTTAAACAGCATAATTTCATTATAATCTTTATGAACTATCCCTACTTTGACGTTATTTGATATGCAATAAAATCCACCGTTATAACATTCTTACTTTCTACCTTAAAAATGTTATTTTATGATTTATGCAATATTTTCCATGAAATTCAAATTAAACGTGTAAGTATTAATAATAATTTTACGCAAATCTTTCTAATTATTAAATTTTGAACGGTTAAATTGCTTAGACGCAATGAGGTTTAAAGCTAATTTCCCAAAAGCTTGGTACGTTATTATTATTTCAATAACAAAGGACAACGTATGCTGATGACATTGTATGTATGGCTGGTAGAAAAGATGGAAGAGATGGATGAAATGATAGAGAGAGTGAAGAAATATATGGATAGGAGAGGATTAGAAATGAATATGGAGAAAACAAAAGTGATGGTGTGTAAGAAGGGAGGGAGAGAATGCAGAAAGGATGAATTTTGTCTAGGTGGACATAAAATAGGACGGGTGAAGAAGTTTAGATATTTCGGATTTGTGCTGTGGTAAAATGGGAGGTATAAGGACCATATAAAAATGGCGACAAAAAAGCGAGAGCATCGATAGAGAGAATGCGAATGATATGGGAGAGGACGTTCGGGGAATCAGTGAAAATGAGAAATAGGATAATGGAGGTATGTGTGAATGGCATTGTAATGTATGGAGCTGAAGTATGGGCTGTTGAAGAAAGGGAGATGATGGAGAAGGTACAGGTAAGTTGTATCAGAAGAATGTTAAGATTAAATAGGAAAACCCCTAATGGTATTGTTCTGCAAGAAGTAGGTAAATTTAAAATATGGATTAGCGGTGTTGAAGAATGTGTGAATGAATGGATTAAGAGCAGAAAGATTGTTAATGAGAGGGTTGGATCTTCTACAAGTAGGTGGTTGGAGATAATGTTGATAGGTGTGGAAGGAGTGAGTGAGAGTGTAGAAAGAATGAAGGATGTAGAAAGGCATGGATATAGATGGATAATGAAAGAAGATGGAATGTGTGAGTATTTGCTATCAGATTTAAGTATGTGTGAGAAAAGATTGATTGCGAGGTTTAGGTGTGGGAATGAAGAGGGGGTAAATAAGAGTGTGTAGAATGTAGTAGGGAACAGGAAAGTTGGAGCCACTGGGTAAAGGAATGTAATGGGATAGGATGGTTGGATAGAGAAAGACAATTCGGTGATAACTGAAGGCTAAGCTTAGGGAGGAGGGAAAGGGTATAGAATTAAAGAATTTTGGAGGAAATAAACAAAAGAAAGTAAAGGGAAGAAGTTCTTAGGGAATGAGAAAAGAGTAAAGAAGTAATTAAAAGCCTTGCCTTCTGCCGATGTCCTTTAATAAGAATCTATTATGTTAATTTGTACTGTTTGATGTTTATGTTTTGAATTATGTTTGGTTTTTGTAGTTTATGCCAATAAAGGTTTTATCTATCTGTCTATCTATCTAACAAAGGACAAAAGAATAACGAAGGACTTACTACTAATCAAACTAACTTTTAATTTCAGTATGACAATATGTATTAACTTTGATGCAATAAATATAACTTGCTAATTATGTATAATAACGGTTTTCATAAAACAATAACAGCAGTTGAAAGTACCGAACCCATTTTAGGTCAATAAAACCAATAGTTATTTAAAGTTATTCCTAATTATGGAAAAAGTTGCTTATTATCTTGATTTTGCCATTTCATTCGACGCTGAGGTAAATGAATCTTCTCTCACAGATTCGACTATTTTCTGTTATAGGAATTCTTTTTACATGTTAAGTAGTAACAACGGTTTACATAAAATATATTCCAGATTTCTAAATGGATTCATTGTAATTACATATCCAAAAATGTCCCAGTACAGATCCATTTCCTTTACTCGTATATAACATGTTATAAGACCATTCCTATACCAGCGTTGGTTTAAAATACAAACGTCCAAGCAATGCTGTATATAGAGGCTTATAAACATTAAAATGTGATTTTATAAAGTGGTATGAGATAATATGGTATGGCTTTTAATAATTATTTATATTCATTCCGAAAATAATGAACACAAGTAACAATTTATTGAAGATCATTATTACTAATATTATTATTTACTGTGTACGACTTAAATGTAATATAACTGTAGATTATAGCATTCAACATATGGTATGTGTGTATAGAGGAAGATAATGATTATACAGATATACATATTTGTTTTATTAATTATTACGGTATTAAACTGGTATCTTTACACATTTTATTAAACTATTAAATAAATATGTAATTATACTAAACCAAATTGACAAATAAAAATAAATACAAATAAGCAAAACTAAGATATAACAAATTGTAATAAGCATAAAGTTAAATTAACAGGATTGAGTTAATTGAATAAACGGTAATATTTAAGAAGCAATTTAATTATAGAATTATAAAAATTGTAGACTAGCCCGCATGCACATTTTGATATAATTGAATATCTGATATTTCGTGGCATTAGTTAAACCTCCACGCTGGTATTATTTAATAGAGTAAATTATGATATTTATATATCTTATTTCTTGTGTCTCAAAAAAATGTTTACCCCGTCCGGGACTCGAACCCAGACCTCGCGATTGCCGGTAGATTGGTCTTCCAATTGTGCTAACGGGCACTTAATCGAAGACACAAATCATTTTTAATATGTATTTGTTTCCCGTATCTATTCAGATAGGCAACTTATATATCAGAATTTGTTTTGGCCACCTATTTGCTTCCATCGATCGATTCAGTCGTCATAGGGTAGATGGAGCCTCCTGGATGGGTTTATTAATATTTATTTTTCGTTTAGCTGGCGATCGCATGTTTAATTGAATATCTGATATTTCGATGTTAAACATCCATTATTTAATGGAGTAAATTATGAAATTAATATTTCTTATTACTTGTGTCTCGAAAAAATGTTTACCCAGTCCAGAACTCGAACCCGGACCTCTCGATTGCCGGTCGATTGCTCTTCCAATTGAGCTAACGGGCATTTATTCAAATTATTTTCATTCGAATAAATGCCAAACCCAATAATTTTTAATATGTATTTGTTTTCTGTATGTATTAAGCTAGGCAACTTATATATCAGGTTTTGTTTTGGCCACCTGTTTGTTACCGTCGATCGATTCGTTCAAGTAAAAAAGTTATTAGATACTAAATAAAACGAAGGTTGGTGTATGTAGCGTTGATTGTGTTACTCTTAATTAATGCAAAAATGTAATTAATTCCCCAATCAACTAGCTTAATAGTTGGTTACGGCGAAAAGTAACATTGAGATTCCGGTAGCGCAGACCAACACAAGACACGTTTACATACAAGTTACAAGTTATTCACTAAATGTTTATTTTTTTCTACCAAAATATAAATTGTGCTGAGAACACTTACCTCATATATGACAACACACAGCATTTCACTGTTATTGGTGAACTTATTCATCCCTATTATTGCGAAGACTCCTACGTTTTGATCACATTATACCACCAACACTTAATACATTAAAAGAAATATACGAATTTTACTCAAATAAATTAAATTATTATAACTGGATATTCCCAGTTATTTGTAAGGTTTACTTATTTAGGCACAAACAAGTGTTTATAACGCGATATTGTGTTTAATGACGCATACTCTTACCAAGTATGTTAAGCGTCTGCAAGAAACAAACTAGCGCATGAGTAGATCAAGAAGAATGCTTGTTGGAGAGACCAAAAAATGTACCTTCGGAATATTCTTAGCATATTACTGTAAAATGTCCATAGATATTCCTGAAAAAATATACTTAGTATCTGACTAGAAATTGTCACATCATATATGTAGCATCTACTAGTAATATACCGAATATTCCGATCATGTATAGCACTTGTATGTGATATGCTTAGAATATTTGTGCTACCTGGGAATATCCCAAGGTAGCATTTTTTTTGAGTGATTCTCAAAAAAAATTTTTTTGAGTGATTCTCAAAAACGTGATACAAATGCATTCGGTAAGAAAATCGCATGATACAATACATACTTATGTAATTTCAAATTGTAATGAAGGAAAATGAAATTAAATATAAGTTGACTGTGTCAATGTCATGTAGGTATTGTAACCATGGCAACGGTAAAACAAAATTTGTAAATATAACAAATTTGAACTTAATCCCGAACAATAAAAAAAATCTAAAGAAAGTGTGTGGACACAGTTTACATCATTTTTCGAAGAACGAAATTATAAGTTGATTGGGCCGACTTCTACAGAACAATTGGTGTTTATCTTGAAAGACTGGGCGGCTAATATGAAAAAGAAGAATGGAGATGATTATAAGGAAAGTGTAGTTACATTAATGTGGAATTTTACGGCCAAACAAGTGCAAGAAAAATATTTTAATGAATTTCATATTAAATTTGATCCCTTCACTGACGTTGAATTTAGCAGTGTTCGACGAGCAAGAGACACAAAACGTTGTGTGTTACAGTTGACCCTAATAAAAGAAAAACAAGTTCTATAGCTTTAAATAATGAAGAACTAATGAAATAATGAATTTTGAGGAGGTGGACTAGTGGAGGTAGTCGATTAATAAGAAATCGATGGCGAAGTTCAATCAAAAACATCAAAGCCAAGCCGGGGGTAGACTGTGGGTCTGACCACAA
>WYDF02279268.1:0-17277 GCA_009867245.2 Adranes taylori | reverse complement strand
ACTCTTGGATGCAAAATCTAAGAAAATGGTTTGGTCTGTCATCTATCCAATTGTTTAGACAAGCTGCTAATAAAATTAGAATCGCCATATTAATAGCCAACGTCCATAAGGGATAGGACAATGGAAGAAGAAGAAGAAGGTCGTTTAAAATGTTTACATTTATCACCAGTTGGCATCATCACCAGTGGCTGAATATTTTTCCTGTAAACCTACAGGAGATGTTATTTGTATAATATCAACATTTGAAGTAGTAACATCCTCTTGCGACTTCTAGCTATTTTTATTAGAATCTAAAATTGTCGATTCAGTAATAATCTTAGACGCTATCTATAACGCAGCTGGGAGGAAAATCGCCTTCTGTAAAAACATTCCGACTGTACGGAAAAATAGCTGACTAACGGAAGCCCGATATGATGTTAATCGGAGTCATGAAGTGGTGCAATGCACTAGTAATACAATCCGGTATATTGTAGATCGTCATTGGAACGCCAGGGTGGTGCATAAACCAGGAATCGACCGCTCGGTTGTAGTGCGCTTTAAATGAAAAATAAACGCTCACATCTAATGGTTGCAGTTTCTTGCTGCAATGAGGAGGAAAATTTAAAATAGTCACCCGATTAGAATTGGCTAAGTCAATATATTCAATTGAAAGGTGACTTTCATGGCTGTCATAAAGCAATGATATTGGGTTTTACAATGAGAAATTTGTACAGTTTAAAAAGTGACGCATAACTTCTACAAATAGTTCGCTATTCATCCAGTCCGGAGCTGTTGCATTTCGAAAAATAAGCGGTTTAAAATGCATCCTAGGAAATATGATGACTAGTGGAATCGTGTTTCCTTGGACACTTACAAAGCAATAGGTGGTTACTAACGAACCTCATCGCCACTAGTTACTTGACTTACTTATTTGACCCCTTTGCAAGTGATAAATCTTTTTGGTTTCTGGACGGTGTGGTCGTCCCCGTTTCGTCCAAGTTCCAAATCCTGGAGCCATTGGCAAAACTTTCGTGTCTGCTTAAGATTAAGATCTGATTAAGACTTTCGTGTCTGTTTAATTTATCAAAAAAAAATCCCACACTGTGCTTATGAAAGAAGGTAGCAGGAGACTGATTACAACCTTTTGGTTATCTGATGCTTAGGATAGGATATTCCATTCCTTGAAGACCTGCAACTTTGTTTTCTGAGCATTCATTTGGAATCTGCATATGATTTTTTGTGCCATCTCGTATGCTAGACTACGACATCCAAGAGTTGTTAGGTCGCAATTCATTTTTGAACACATCCCGAACTAGAGCTACTTCTTGATCTTTCGTCATAATTTGACGGCATTCGTAGAAAGACCTCATTCAAACTTCTGTATTATCGGTGTAATTTTTTTGTTTTTTCGCGCACCTAAAATAAAAAAAAACCTATTAACTAAGTAAGCTCTTTCATACGATGCTAATTCTATCCTCCCTTCCTATATTACAATTTACCTTGCTAAGGTCTGAAATGACACTCCCTTTAGTTCCGCTGCTGTTCGCAATGAAAACCGTTAGGTTTTTTTTTCTATTCCGTGACATTATCTAAAAATATAAAATGATCGTGTATGATGGGGTACAGTGAGATACGTCTCAGTTTGCCCTAACTAGGATTGTCTTACAGTACCCCATATTAATAAATCATAACATCTTTTGTAATATAGATTAAAGCAACCAACTATCTCAACGTAAATGCATGCACAAATTTCTAAACTTTACTTACCACCAATCTCAAAATTATATCTGAAGGTACGTCAAAGAAACACCATTCGAGGCAATTTACACAAAATTTACTTTTGTGGGAAATTTGTCACAAACATCGTTCTACAGACAACAACGAACTGAACTGGCATAAAAGTTCGCTGATATATCTGATACGTAAAAATAAGATTTAGCATGGAGCAGCGTCAACAGCGGTGTTGCCAAAGACTCAGAAATGGTACATTCTGAAATTCTCTCACTGTGGAACATGTCTTACTGTGGATCACTCTCCCCTACGTTTAGTTTTGCATAAGAGTCATTCATATTAAAATTGATTAATGTAATTTTACTTCTGGTGTTAATACCTCTTCTCTTAACTCTTCACGTGCCAAATTTCATTGGAATTGGACAAAGCGTTTAGACGCTATTGTGTTCACAGATGTACACCCAAGACACCAACATCTTTTAAGAAATTGTCATAATGGCTTCAGGGGACCTCAAAAGAAAGATCAGTTGGAATTTTGGTATATGAAATTTTGCACGATTGCAATACTTTCTTTTCCATACATCTCCGACGGGAAGCAAAACGACTAACATCTCACATATAATGGAAGATTCATATTTGAAAAAAAATTAGCTCCTCACAAGTAATGAATCTCCTTATAATTGATAAAATCATGATGAGGCATTAAATGAAATACGCAGTGCAATGTGCATTAACCGATGTTGTGACGTTGTGCACAAACATTATTATCAATGAGTAAACTCTTAAAATAATAAATCGGTTTATGAGTTCCTTTTTTGAGAAAAATGAGGAATTCCTCTTCAGAATGAGGAACTCGACTTTTGAAAGAAAAAGAGAAACTCCAGGCGTCAAATGAAGTACTTCATCACTATTTATGAAATTATAGTTTTGACAACCAGATCTTCTACCGTTGATTTCAACAAACTTATATATTATTGCGCTTGTATCGAAATTACGTCTCACAAAGCTTTTTAATAATACAAACTTTTCTATATATTTTATATATTTTTTATTTAAAGAATTTTCTTTTAGATACTAATATCAGTATCTTTTTTCCAGAATGAAACGAATTTGGATTATTCTTCTATTCGTCACATCAACAACTCAAAATTCATCAGTCTGCTCTAATATTTTGGGATGTACATGCTATTTGGACTTGAAAGGGAGAAGCGTTGTCGATTGTCGTGAAGGTGGAATGATTGGACCCTTAGTTTTAACCAACATTAGCACTGCCATTGAAATTCTAAAAATTACAGCACCCGAAAACAATCAAAACGAATTATCAATGAATCCAATCTTTCAGCAATTCCGAAATTTGGAAGAGATACACATCGTCCGTTCCAATATACCGAATTTAGGCGAGCATTTTTTCTATGGTCTTAAGAAACTTGAACTCCTCAATTTCTCACAGAATAATATCACGCAACCATTACCAGCTAATTTTAGAGGTATTTCAAACCTGAATGAGCTGATTCTGGATGATAATAGAATAGTTTCATTACCTAGCGAGACATTTAGATATCTGACGGATTTGAGAGTACTATCGCTGCAAAAGAATCGCATCAGTACTCTTAAAGTTGGCGTATTTCGGTTTCTATCCAAGCTGAAAGTTTTAAGATTGAGCGGGAATAATTTGGAAGAGATTAATTCTATAGCCTTTAGAGATATATCCGTAAGTATATTATTTATTTTAATTGTATTTATAAAATATAACTTTATGAAGGATATTTAAATCAGAGTTTTTTAACCTTCTTAGTATACAACCTCCCCGGGTTATAATTATATATAATCCCCCCCCCCCCCCCTAGCCTAAGCTACGATAGTACGTATGTCGCAGGCAAAGGCGAACTGCGTGTGGGAGGGTGCAAGCTAAAACCTGTCTGGATATTTTAGGAACAATAATCTAATGAATGACTTAGTGACTGGCAACAGCGCTCAGTACAGGTAATAAATATTCAGTGTTAGTGGAAACAAATTTAAGGTGTGTAGTACACAATAAAAGTTTAGTTACGCTGTAAATACAAACCAAAATATGAAAGAAAAACATAAATAAAAGAAATTTTCAGAGAAAATCTTAGGAAAAGGAAAAAGTGATTGTTGACAGAGTTGCCTCATAACAAATAAAAAATATAATATATAGATTTCCCAAACATGCCAGAGAGAGAAACTAAATAACGAAACGGATTAAAAGAGAACAAATTTAAAGCAAAAGCAGAAGAGGTAAAACTTTGGATTAGAGATAAACTCGGGATAGAAATAAATGTGGAAGAAGCAAAAAGAATAGGGAGAAACGGGTGCTGGACTAATACTAGTAAAAGCAAAGAGTTTTAGAGAGAAAAAAAAAGTAATGAAAAATAAATACAAACTTTGGGACACAAGGATAAACATAAATAACGACCTAACAGAAAAGAAAGAGAAATGCAAGCCATGTTGAAAGAAGTAGCAGCGGAGGAAAGAGATAAGAGAAACCTAGTTAAAGTAACTTATACTAAACGAAAATAGAAGAAAAGTTGTGGAGCTTTAATCAGGAGCACCAAAGACTAGAAATGATATAAAAAAACTAATCAATTTTGAGAGGCGAAGAGCTAGAGAGGACAAAAATTTGAAGGAGCAAATATATGAGGGAGGCTTGTATTCAGAAAAGGAAATAAGATGTAAAAGAAATAGTAAAGAAGGATAAAAATACACTACAAGATAGAAAATAAATAAAAGAGGATAAAATAACGGTGATGCATTAGAAATAGCAGGAATAAAAGTATAGTGTGAAGATTTTTGCAAGTTTGTATAGGAACATGATATATTAGGATTTTCGGAAATATGGCAAAGAGAAAGCAAATTAGAGAAGATACTAGCCAAATTACCAAAAGGTCATAGATGGTGCGCACAAGCAGTCAAAAAAGATGCAAGAATGAGAATGCCAAAAGGGAGGATGCTGATGTGAATAAATAAGCAATTAAACAATTGACGGAAATAGGAAGCAGGAAATAGAAGCTTCAGAAAATCCAGAGCTACAATTACCAACAAATGAGGGAATAGAATCTAATAGATTGGACAGAAGAACATATACTGCGGATAATGAGCTGACACTGTATGAGGGATGAAGAAGGAAAGTGGACTTATATTGCATATCAAGAAAATTCATTAATCGATTATGTCCTGGTAAACTAAGAGCTTTAAGAGTACAAAGAATAATCTGGTACAAAGAATAGAGATCGGAAAAGAACTGATTCAGACCATCAACCAGTAATGATTAGACTGGAAAATAAGAACAACGCAGAAAACAAACAGAATGCAACACATCAGAAGACTGTACAGAATAAGAAACACATTCATAAAAAGAAAATAATCACAAGCATATAAAGTACAGTTAATACAAATTACACAGAATTAATCTAGTGTAAATCGAGAACTTGCTTGTTCCAATTATATTATATTTGTGAGTTTTATTACTTTTTATGTTTCCTAAATACAGCCCATTGCAATAAATTACTGGCTCTAATCGCGCTCGTTAACTGACTGACAAATTCATGTTGAATTTAATTTCAATGATCGACAATTTTTGCGAACTGATTATGAAAATGATAATATTTGATATAAATCATCTTCTGAGAAACTGGTGATGTGAAAATTGTCCAGCCTGTGCATGAATCGAAGCTTGTGATATTACGACGTCGGATGAACTGAAGGGAGGGCCTTAATGTTCGTGAAGTCGTTACGTTCATGGAATGAATGTAGCCGATCTAGTTGTTTGAATTCGGATACTTTCGATTGGGTGAAGCTGACCCGTTGGTGACGCGGATTCGTGATGCGTTTTATTCGTGAGGAGTTGACTCGTTAGTGTGGTCGACTTGTGGATGAGGTTGACTCGGTGCGTTTAACGGTTAGCTTATTGACCATGGGTTCTCCCATTGACCTTCTCCATGATGTTCGAAAACACGGTTACAGGGTGTAGGGGAAGTTATGTGGGAAAATATGTGGATATGAGAGAAATACATGAAAAATGAATGTTATGATCGAAAACTTCAGCCGCAGGATTACATAATGTTATGAGAATATATCGTATTTGTTGTCGTTCAACTATCCTACTGACTTTATTGCATTTAATTTTAAATAGCAAAGATAAATAAGCGATTTATTTTTGGCGGCGCTTGGTTCATGCGCCGCCAAAATGCCAAACTGCTTCATGCGTGCGAATTCAGTTCACTGTGCACAAATTGGATGATCACCCTAATATAGAACTATTGCTGATAACAACTATTGCACTTATTGTGGTTGCCAGCGGCACTTGGCTTTGGCTTGGAAGAAATTTCCGCTAAAATTTTTCTAAAAGTGAAAAAATTCTACCAATAAGAACCATTCTTCTATACGTAAAGAAATTTAAGAATCCGAAATTCAATGATATTATATGATGTATTCCAATTTAATTGAACGTGTAAGAGATCTTGCGACCTGCAGTTCCCTAACAATTTACAAACCGGGAATTAGGAAACAGTAGCGGTAATTTTGCAAAGACAACATTTAAAAGTCGTAAAGCTCCTTTCAAGTAAATAGGAAATTGGGTTCGATGAGGGTAGCGAATGCAAAAATCGTTGAACTCATTAAGAATATTCGTTGGAAACAAGATAGCATCAAATTTCTGGTCAGACGAAGGCAATGAACGCAAAGCTCACTAAACCCATTTAGAATTATTTGTTGAGAATTGAGTATCGTAAAACTCTTGATCAGGCAAAGGTAACGAACGCAGAGTTTATTGAACCCATTAAGAAATGCCCTCGAGAGCCAAGAAGCTATAAAAGAAAACATTATGGAACAAAAAAAAAAGATCTTTGTTCTAAAAATGCTCGCTTAGTATATACATACAACTACACTGTTTTACAAAAAAAAAACTTGTAAAACAGCCGTCCAAAATGAACACACCTGCACGAATATGATAAATTGTTTAAATCCCCTTGTGACATTAATGTCTTTTGCTTTGAAAGAAGCAGCAAAAAAACGGGGCCACCGCAGTGCAAGTGTTGGATGTCCGGCGCCAGTTAGCCTTCCTAGGTCTATGTAGAAATACTCTGGGGTTATATATCGCATAACGCATTCCTTTCGTCGACTCTGTTTGAGGCTATATACAATACGCCGATAACATCATATACAAACAGACTGATGGGTAAGTTATACTAAAGTCCTGATCACTTATCGGGTAAAGTAAATACTTCAAAATGATTTGCTTATTACCTATAATGGTATGTGAGTGCCCGAATGTATAAAAAATATCTTTCCAGAAACATAATGTAGTCTTTCCAAATTAGTTACTTGACTTCCAATTTCACAAGTTCTCACGCGACTGGATTTCTTGTTATAAGGTTTTGGGAGAATTGAAAATAAGATTTGTTGTTTATTAAATTTTAATTTTATTAACAATAAAAAAGAAGTAACAAAAATCCTGTTTGCCGAAATATTGCATTCCGTTCTTGATATCTACATCCTTCATCCGTTCGTCCCCTCTCTTTGTTTCACACACTCATGCTTTTCCCCTATATCCTTCATCGCATATAAGTATACATATTTAACTATGCTACCATTATCACTTGCCGCTCATATCTCAGCATTTTCTTTAACCTATCCACATCAAACTTATACACATTTTAGTATTTGAATTTTATCCGGCGTCGATTTTTCCACTGCAAATATCCTTTTCGTACATCCTATTTGAATCCCCTCAATATGTTTTCTTTCACTCACTGCACATACCAAAATATTCTTTACACATACCTCTATAATTCTAAATCTCATATTCATTGAATCACCAAATTTCTCTTCCCATACCGATTTCATTCACTCTATCGCGACTTTTACTTTTATTGCTCCCTTTCTTGTATGCGTAATGCATTATACTGTAACATGTTTCCCAAATATTTATATGAGTTCACACACTCTATTCTCTCTCCATGTATCCAAAACACATCCTTCTTATTTCCTCTTCCACCTTCCTTTCATTGCAATATTTTTGGTTTCTTTACATTTACTTCAAATCAACTCTTTCTCGTATAACTCCCTACCCGCTTTATCACTTCACTCACCTCTTCTCTATTATTCACCTCGCACAATATTTTCAGCGTAACTTTCTCCTTGGTTCTTCTAAATCAGCATACTTTAAACAGGTTGCTACTTAAAGGACACCCTTGTCGTACACCACTTCTTGACTTAAACCACCCTCCACTCCCTCCCCTACCCTTGCTTTTATTACAGATCCATAGTACTGACACTACCTCCATCCTATCTGAGAATATGACTCCATCTTTCTTACCAAACGCAGATTTTTAATCCAAAAACAGCAAAAAGAGCTTTTTCTCTAAACCTAATTCTTTTGGCATTATGTAATTGATTACCACTATGTTTCCGCAGTGCCCTTTCCCCTAACTAATCATGTCGGAGTTACAGATAACTTTCTTTTAAATCGTTCTCTAATTTTCTGTTCACTATTCTGGAATGCAATCTTTAAATACAATTCATGACAATCACTCCGCTATTAGCTTTCAACACCACTCAACCCTCTTACTTTATATACTGGCACCACTTCCCCTTGTTTTCATTCATCTGGTACATTTATTCTTCCAGTCCACATATCATTTAAACACTTTGCCAAGGAAGTTGAGCCTTTCTCTTCTCTTCCAGACTCTATCGTGACCACCGTCGGCACTTCCCATTTCAATATTATTTTCTTCATTTTTCACTTATTCACGCTTATATCTACATCCGTAACTCATTCCGTAATTTTCTCTTTGCTTCTCATCACTAGATGTCCCCTCTCTTTCTCCCAACTCAACCCTTCACTTTCTTTCCCATTCAAACAATGCTATTTCAGGAGAAAAAGTTTCACTCCAGTTATTCCCTTCGTCTTTAAATATTTCCATAGTTTTCCTCATCCTTCATTTCATTAATTACCTTTTTTTTTACTACGCGTCTTATTTTACCTAATTGTCAATCTCCCTGAGTTGTTGCAAGTATATCTTATTAGATGACGCCTTCAGGGAGGGCGCGAGGGTGTGTTATGATGAAACAATGGAGTATATAAACCGTCTAGAAAAACACCTGCGGAAGGCAAACACAATCAGTGAGAAGCTGAAAAAGATGTCGAGAAGAAAGTTTCTAGCCATGTATAATTTTGAAGAATTATATAAGCATTACTAGAGTGTAGAAAGGAAAGCGAAAGAAGCAACAGGGTCCGAAGGAGATATAGATACTAAAGAAGAGTTAAATAATATCAGGGTGGGAGTACAACAAAAATTTGAAGAGGTGACTATAAGATTGGAGGAATGGATAAGAGAAGAAGAGTTCAAACGGATCAAAGGGGAAAACAACGTGAAATTACCATAATTAATGATTCCAAAATTTTACGGGAAATATGAAAACTGGGCGGCGTTCCATGATATCTTCAAGAGAATCATTCATGAGAGTTTGTCCGTAAGACATGCAGAGAAGACGAAATATTTAACCACGTTTCGTGCTGATGAACCTAGAAAATTAATCCAACAGATACCAATAATGGAAAATAAGTATGAGACGTGTTAGGAAATTTTAAAAAGACGTTATGAGAGTAATAAATAAATATTAGCCGTATATGTTGACAAAATACAAGAACGAGGTCTCTTCCACAAGTACATGAAGAAAATTCGAAGCAATTGAAAAGGTTGCATGATACGGCAACAGAATGCATAGGGGCATTAAGCAACTTAGGAATAAAGACGGAATCATGGGTTCCATTTGTGGGTAGAGTTATATGCCGTAAAAGGGATTCAGCTACAAATAGACTGTTTGAGCAAAGCCTACAGGATACGCATCAAATAGCGGAATTTGAACGGTGAATATCAGACAAATAAATGTTGGAAGTTTTAGGACAAATAAATGTTGGAAGATTGTCAATACGTGAAAGAATAAATAAAATTAAAGAAAAATAATTATGTTCAGAGTGTTTGAAACAATCCGAAAGTGAGAGATATCGAACAAGGAAAATGTGCAATATATGTAATAAAGATCAGAATACTTTACTTCGTAGACCATCCTAACCGGAAAGAAATAATAAAGTAGAAAAAGTACAACCAAATTATGCAACGACGTAGAGTTTTCAGCTTCAAGCTAAAAAACATGCATGCACTACAATGTGTACAGTACAAGAAACAGGGTATGTGAAAATACACACAACATTGTTAGCAACGGAATTGCTAAACGTAGCAGGAGTACATGGATTTCATCAGGTAATGAGAGCGATAATAGATCAAGGATCACAATTATCGTTCGTGACGGAGCAAGCTGCAAAATCTATAGGCATTCCTAGAGAAAAGGCAAATGTGGAAATAATAGGTGTGATGAACGTGGAAGCTGTGAGAGTTAATGGAAAAATTTGGACAACTTTATGCCCAAGCTATGTAAATTTAGGCTACCAGTAGACTTGATCATATTAAAGACAATTACCGAGGATATTCCGCAGGAAGAAATATAAGTTGTCAACAAAGATGTTTAGCAAAATGATTACATAGCTGATCTAATATTCCATAGGACAGGACTAATAGACATATTATTAAGAGCACATCAATTTGAGAAATTCCTATTAGGCGGAGTAAAACAATCAGAAAGCAAAACTGGCAAAAAGGCAAAATTTGGATGGATATTGTCAGGAATAATATATAGAAGAATGAAAAGAAGTAACAAGTTTTATATCAGTACATAAACAACTGACGAAATTTGGGGAAATAGAGGAGATCATTGATACAAGAGACAAGGATGAAGATAAAAACAAGCGTCAGAACTTCTATGCAACAACCACTTCGGAAGTAAACCGAGCGACAGGAGTGAAGAAGCAGCCTGGTGTTTGGACCCAAATTGGGCCGGGCAGCTTCACACTAAGGTGGATAGAAGAAGGCCGGTTCAAAGCTCACAACAAAAACCTGCGTTAGAAGATGCAACAGTAGTACACGTGAACTGGCGCGTGAAAAAACAAATACAAATCGATGAGGTAAGCAACAAGCAAAACGAGGAATTAAATTGCAGGAAAGATGTTCACAGCATGAATGAATTTTAGATTGGAGGCGAGAGAGATCCAGTGACAAGAAGAATTTGAATTATCAAATTTATAGGAAAGCTAAAGCGATTTGGGAAAACAAAAAGCTAGTATCAAAAGCGATCCAACCAGTATTTCAACGGACGAAGGGCCGAGACATGACTATATGCAAGTGTAATGAGGTCGCGCCCCTGCACATATCCTCGGAGTATCACACGGTTGGCAGCAGGAAATCAACAAGATGTAAATCAATGCAAAGATCTAATCGAGAAAACCCTAGAACGGACGCAGCATTCCAAAGCACTGCGACGACGACGAATGAAGTAAATTAGATGTTTCGATATGCATACAACGGAGTGAAACGAGCAACGGTGATGCAGCATCGCAAGCCGGTAACATCACCATTACGCATATGGCCGAACCGAGGGTTGTAGATTCAGGAGTGGAGATGCAGTGACGCGCCGCAATTTTCTGCCGATGGGTGAGTCGGGCGCAAGGTAAGAAACAGAGACAATCGAAGCTGTCAGCTCTCAAACGCCGTCCAACGAGGCGTTTGACAGCTCGTTGGTCTCAAACGCCTCAAACGTCTAGCTTTGTCCGTCTGCCTGTCTGTCTGGAACGCTTTTGATACTTATATATAAACGTCTAGCGTTGTGTGTCCGTCCGTCGGCCTGGAACGCTTTTGACCCAAATGAACCCAAGTGAACCCAAGTTTCTTTGGGTTACGAAAACCACCGGTAGGAGCCAAATAACCCACGTTTTTTGGGTTACAAAATAGTTAGTAGGGGTCAAATAACCCAACTCCCAGGGGTTAAAAAAAGGTAGGGGTCAAATAACCCAACTTCTTTAGGTTATGGAAAAATGAACAGAATTATAACAAATGCACACCCCGAAAGCTATTTCCAGCCCAGCAATATGTTCATCCAAGGATAAACAGCGAAAAATTCTTTGAATAATTTTCTAATATTAATTTGTTTAAAATATATTATTTTTATTACTTGTTTAAATGTATCTAATTTTAATCAGATTATTATTACTTTTCTAATATGTCAATATCATTGTATTTGCGAATTACTATTATTTTAAATATAAATAAAGATAAACAATTTTAAAGATAATTCATAAAATATTATTATGATTAAATATGATTACTGACATTGCAAGGTTCATTTACTAGACAGATATTTTTAATAATTTGCAACATATCAATTCAAATGCGCATATTATTGTTTTGGTGTTATGTACAGATTGATAATGAGGTTAAGTATAATATTCCGTTGAATGTTTTACTATGATTAATTTGTTTTACATGCCTTCAAGGTACATTTTAAGCATTTCAAATTTCTAACATGATCGTAGTTGTTTAAACTTTTATCACACTTGTTTATTTCTAGTTTCTTTTGTTAAGTTTTCTATATATTTTTAATTAATTGTAAGAATAATAGGAGTTAAATTTAGCGTTATTATTAAGCACTGCGTGACTTACTTTACCTAATTTTTAATCTCCCTGAGTTGCTGCATGTATATTAGATTAGGTAGTGTTCTAAATAAAGGCAATTAATTTTTATTTAATTAATTTTTTATTTAATTAATTGCTTATTAAATTCAAATAAGTATGAACGTGTTGGTAAATTAAACCAGCTCTAATTTAAAGTTAACATCATTAATTAATTATTCAAGTTTAAGGTTTTCTTGTGTAATTTAAATCAAATATTTATTCTAACATTCTTCCAAGCTGCCACAAATGGTTATAACATTTATCTCCCAATGGTTCATACCTTTTCATAATTTTTGACATCGCTTCTTGGCACGTGCTTTATTTTATTTGGCACCACATAGACTTTACATTCGAAGACATTTTGATACTTTTATCAGTTACCTCGATGATAATTACCTCTTGAGTGGAACTAATTATTTTGCTGCTGAAAATGTAGGTGGTCCCACTTCTACCCGGCTCTTAAACACCAAAGATGTAAAATTTATGGTCTTAAGTATTCAAGTGACCTGTAAACCTTGTCATTGCGTTTTGTCATTGAACTTGCTTGTATTAAGAAGGTTTCCCACTTTTCACTTGGCAACATTAATTTTCATTTGCCGGAGCTTCATATATGAGCCAATAGTATATTTGGCATGGATGACCTATTTTTTTCCTTTCCCATTTCATATTCCTTGATTCAGATTCAAAGAAGCGCCGATTGCTCGTCGAGTAGCTAGCATAGTATCTTAGTTCTACGACAATTTCTCTTAGAGTTATGAATTAAAATTTTTTATCCAATTAGGAGTTAATATAATGTATTTGAAAATAACTTTAAATAAATTTCCACTAACGTTAGAAACGGGAACAAGCGGGTAAGAAATGGATACAGAAAGATGTGGCTAGGAAAGGAGATGCAGGAATGATGATGAAGTGGTGATAAAAACAAAGTGAAGGAGATAGACAGAACAACGTACGGAGCAAAGAAGATTGAATGGGGAGGAAAACTAAGAGAGAATTGCAATAGCATATAAGGTGAAGAAAGAGGGGGTACATTAATGATGAACGTATAGAAATAGAAGGAAAAGCGAGATGTCAAGACCGATAGAATGTAAAAAAGCAAAAGAGGGGGAATAAGATGTAGAAAAAGAGGTTAAAAGTGAATATAATAAAAGGAGGATCGTTGATAATTATTTTGGAATGAAGAAAATGAGAAGGTTGGATCAATGCAGTAGGTTTAAAAATAGTGTGGTTAACAGTAAGAATGTGATCAATAAAGGATATAATATAAAAACTGTAGTAAGGAGGAATAAGGAGTTATATAGGAATCTTAATATGAAGAAACTGAGAGTTACAAGCTGGAATATTCAAGGGCTATAGAACAAAAATGAAAACAATTAGAGTACATGAAGGGGTATAATGTAGTTGTTTTGGTCTAAACGTGTAAACGGGTGAAGGAGTGGCAGGAGGTGGAAAAGATATTGCCTAAAGCATACAATTCGAAATGCCAGGAGGCAAACAGGAAACATGCAAAAGAAAATCTAAGTGGAGGAATTGTTACAGGTGTGGGAATAGGCGTGTGAAGATATTAGTACAGATTAGGAAGGGGAGGGAGCTTGGTTCAGGAGTATCACAGTTTATGGGAAAAACTGGATAAATATATTTGTATATATGAATAAAAACTTAGAAGGTTTTATGAACAAAATGAGTGGGAGGTTAAAAGAAAAAAAAGACGAAGTAGAGATATTAATGATATTAGGGACTAGAATGCGAACATGAAAGAAAACAGAAAAATAAAGTTATGGGCGCTAGGGGATGAAAGTTTATGGAATGGATGGTAAAAGAAGAGTTGTTTGTAGGTAATGGTTATTTAGAAATCACAGAATGGGTGAAATAATGTTTCGAGGAGATGCGGGACGGTCGGCAATTGGTTATGTTCTAATGAATGAGAGTACCAGAGATATAACAGGAAATATTTCAGTATAATGAATGAGGAGGGGAATACCAGAGTATATGACAGCATATGTAAGCATGAACAGGAAAGAGAATGATTGCAGAATTTAGATGTGGGAATGAGGAAAGAGGAAACATCTATTGATTTGATGAGAGTGAGAGGGCATTTAGGACATCTGGAATGGTGAGATTATTGGATGGATAGGAGTGATAATAAAGATGTTTGGCGGGTAATGTAAAAGTGTGTTTGGGAGGAGATATAAAAGGTATAATGATAATAATTATCGAGGAGAGAAGGAAGAGGGAAAGGCATTAAGGGCGGAAAATAAAGAAGAGAAAAATTCCTTATAGGAGAGGAGAGAGGTGGTTAAAATGAGTTTTTTTGTTTCTTGTAAAATTTGTATTTATGTTATGCCAATAAATGTTTCTTCATTTTGCTATAATGTTTTTCTATTTGTTGCAGGATCTACGTGTATTGGAATGCCGAGGCTGTATGTTAACAATGATTGATCCAAACGTAAATAAATTCATCACTCAGCTTACTTATTTAGATCTTTCGGAAAATTTGATAACTCACGTTAATTCCACGCATTTTGTGGATCTACCAAAATTGAGAATACTCAAATTGGATGCTAATCGCTTAACAAATATATTTCCGGAATTCTTATATATGAACACTGAAATGAGGAGACTTCACTTGAGTCAAAATAAAATATCGTTTATCAGTTTAAATGCGTTTTTGAATTTAACTATTTTAGAAGAATTAGATCTGAGTTATAATAAACTTAAATATCTCAAAGATAATGTTTTCCAAGTAGCAGGACAATCACTAAGACGTTTGGTTCTTAGCGGAAATCATATTCCTGTCCAAAATATTATTTCTTGTATAAAAAATTTGACTTTAAAAGATTTACAAATAGCTGATTGTGGCATCAGTGAAATGGATGGTGCCATCTATCCGTCAAATATTACTCTACTTAATATTAGTGGAAATCAGTTGTCCTACATATCAGCATTAATATTACCAACAGAACTTAAAGATTTAGATATATCCAGAAATATGTTTAGAGGTATGGATGAAAAAATGGTGAAAACCATTACCAGTTTACAACGAGTCAAAATGGATAATAATCCATGGTCATGTGATTTGTGCCATATCGTTCCTATGATTGAAAATGCGAATAGGAGTATATATTTGCAAAGTGTTAAGTGTGCTTTACCATATTATCACCAAAATAAGTATTTGGGAAGCTTAAGAAAAGAGGAATTGAACTGGTGTACGGCAGCAAGTTTATCAACGTCAGCTTCGGGCGATGCTAGTTACTTCCTAGCACACGATTATGGAAAATTAGGAATATTAGCTTTAGGTGGATCAATTGTTTTAAGCGTACTTACAATTATAGCTGTTTTTGGAGCGTTCTGCTATAGTCGTCGTCATGCAGCTAAATATTATACGCACGAGGAGCGTATGGGCTCCTGTAATGATAAGGAATCGATATACGAATGTCATAGTCCGTTGTTCGGCGGTGAAGAGTTAAATTTTACATTCCCGAAGGACTTAAAACGAAAGATATCGGTAGCAACAGTCGAGGAAATTGTAAAGGAACATAATAACAGTGTAATGTCCAATGGGACTTGATCTAAAAGCTTGGAATGTTCAAATAATGATGCGTGTGTGCACGACATGTAAGAAGAACGAAAAGTAAATGTACAGATAAACAGAAAAAAAAAAACAAAAACAGTAAACATGGACGTCTGTGATGCTTATAAAGAATTGTGCTTTTTTACGTCTCGTTCGGTTTTTTTTTCTTTCGTTCGCCAGTTTTATCGATGTGCTCTTTTTTTATAGTTCCTGTATTAGGGTATTGATGCGGGAACAGCGCGCATCACATTATTTTTGATATTTCTAGTTGTTAATAACAGACGGAGTGTTTTTGTTGTTTGTATTTGGATAATAAAAACCAAATGTGAAAGATTAATTTAAGCATGTACGTGTATTATTATATCTTAGGTTATAAGCAGATAATCTTTGTAAAAGCAAAAGTATTCCAAAATAAGTATCCGATTTTAGTTTTGATAGCGGACCGGATATGTAATTTATCTCCTGGGCACATGAAACTTAATAATAAGTAAAATAATTGGTAATTAAAATATTTTTCACAACGCTATCTATTTGTGCATAAACTGTTTGGGGATGAAATAGATTGTTCGTTAACAAGAAATTTTTTAAAAACACTAATGTTTTTAAAAATCCGATCTAATCCGATTTGCAAAAGAGTATCTTTAATACGGAACGTGGATGATAGAGAGAAGGAATCCGCTTTTTTTTTGTTTTACGTAGGAAGTGGAGAACTCTTCAAAAGGTGAAGGATACCCCTTGCATCCGACAGTGTGGGATTTTTATCCACTAAATCTCCACTCCGTGATAGGACTGTATATTGTTGGGAGATTGGAGAGTTTGTTTGAAGGAGAAGGAGGCTTTAGGATTAATCATCCTCTTCAGCCTGGAACTGGTAATAAATGGAATGCTTTTAGAATTATGGTAAGCTGGCTGATAGCTTGCTGATAAGATATACGCTATAGCTTTCGCTTTACAGCCAATGGAACCTGTAATACCCTGGCCATAGCATGGTCAACTAATGAGGAAGTTTGGTTTAGTGGGGCGAGCTGATTTGCTGGTGTTCTTGTATATTTATGTCCTTGCTTGGCTGCGCAAGTCGGTGTTAGTTGGCCTGAAATAGAAATTAAGGTTGTTGTGGAAGAGTTATTGTTTTAGTCTTATTGTTGGATTTTTTTTAATTATTTTTTAATTTTTTTTTGTCTTTTAGTTTTTGTATAATATAGGCGTATGGATCATCCTAGGGACAGTGGGATTAATTCAAGGATATCTTGGAGATCCTCAGGAGATTGCTGCATTGTTTGGATTATTCGAGCTGGCGGATGTGGGAAGGGTCTGCGAGGCAGTTTGCTACGGTGTGGTGCCTGGCTTTCCAATCAGAACGAAGATTTTGGTAGGCTATTGGGTTGTTTTCTGCGTCACGTCGAGTCGGAT
>WYDF02279257.1:0-17278 GCA_009867245.2 Adranes taylori | reverse complement strand
AAAAAGAAGTTCCACTGGCTTGAGACAATTTGAGTGCTATTCGTGTACAACTGATGCAAATGCTTCATGCGTTATTATTCATATTGATTACCTGGACTACCTGTGTTAGTAATGACTACATATTCCTGCCCAAAGTATTAGATAATATTCTATGATCTCTGCTTTTACTAGAGAATATATAATCTCTAAGGGAAGCTCTAAGGATACCTGTTACTCGTTCAAGTAAACACTCTGAGACCGTAACACTCAGTCACACTTACGATCGAACTTCAAACATTTTCACAATTAATTCAACTGCCTTTAACTGAGTTTTATTAAAATGGTGCAAATGGAAATTATAGAAACCAACAGAAGAAAATCATGGGCGATTTTACATCGGATATCAATACAGGCAACATCGAGTTAACAAGAGTAAAGTTACAACTTGGTTATGTGCTAAAGAAAAATCACTGAAATGTCGCGGCACTCTGAAGACAAAATACACTGAAATTATTTCTGTATCAGAGTATTCCTGCAAGCCCGACGTGGCATAATTGGAAAGTGAAAAGCAAAACATCAATCGCTAAAAAACGAGCCAGAGAGAGTGATGAAACTATTCCAAAGATTTATTCACAAGAAATAAGTACGCTGTTTGAATAGCTGAAATTCCACTGCTACAATCCATGAAGTCGACTTGATACCGCCAAAGGCGTTAAAACCAGGGTTTATCAATGCTCTGGTAAGCAATTCAACCAAATTTATACAATCCATGCGGATGTTGGAAGCAGTATTGACGAAACCAATATTCAACCTCTCTGTTGAGAGCATGTTATAAATAATAAGACAGGTGCAGACTATTGTGCGAATTAAGAAATATTAAGAATATTACATATATTATGAAGGTAAGAAATAATAGTAGAGGGTACCTAGTTATAATGTATAGTGTACTTACTGTGTTATTGTTAATGGGAGATATAACGTGTAGGCTATTTGTTGTTATTGTCTTCCAGAAGTATATTCCACGTTAGCTCATTCATCTTCCTAGGGTGTAATATTAATGGGAAATTGTCAGTAATATGGCCTAGGCTCCGAGGTGATCAAAATCCGGTTCAATAGGAGAATTGTTGTTTACAGTTTGTTACCTTGTTAACTAAACTTACGTAGTCAGGATCTTATTATGTAATGTGTAGGGTCGACCATTAATTAATTGTGCTATGTATTTAATGTACCATATTAATCAACTGGTTAATCTTTTATATTACGAGCCGTCTTTGTTTTGCTTGGCAATGTTATGTTTCTGTTCAATGTCAGATTATGTTCGTTTTACCAGCTGTTTATTATGACTGACTTAGGTTAACAGGAATCTGTAGTTGAGACAGTGAAGAACGTGGTAATAGATACTAGATGAATGAAAATGTAGAGCTTCTAGTATGGGTGAAGAAAATTGGATGCATTGGATGAGAGATTGTATAAAGATGGAGTGAACGGAAGAGGATAGGGTGATAGAAGATAATTGGAGGAGATATCTTGCGCAGAATAGGGGTGGATTGAGTATAATGAAAAAAGTGATGAATATGCTAAAAAAATGGAGTAGGATGTGAGGTGCTGGAACTTGGGTTACTATTTGGGGATGGAGATAAACGTAAAAATAGTAAGATATGTAGACATGTTAGGTAGATGGGAATGGTAGGGATGGGAAGGATAACCGAGAGAGAGAGTAAAAAAAGGAATTTACGGTGATAAGAAGGGCAATAGCATGTAGGAGAGGGGGTAAGAGGGAATGTGCAGAGTGGAAAAAGGAAAGAGGAAGGGGGTATTGAGGAGACTATTTGAAGAAGCACAATTATAAGGATTTTTATGAAAGGGAAGACGTGGCATTACCTTCTCCCAAGTTAAGAAGGGTTTTTATTAGGATGGGGAAAGGAGAATGGTTTATTTTGTAATTTTTTTTCTTTAGGTTTTTTTCCAGTAAGGGATTGTGCTATTGTATTTTGTTTTTGTTTTGTTTTTGGTTATTATAGGATATTGTATTTACCTTTAATTTGATTGTAAAATTGCTTATGCCAATAAATGTTGTTTATTATTATTATCATTATTATTATTATACCATGTGCAAAAAACATGCAATATTTCATAACTCAATTACATTTCACCTGATGATCACCATAAGCCGAAACCGGTGAATTAATAAATGTAAAAATAAGGAAGTACTCTTTATTACAAGATTAATTAGAAAAGCTTGTTATCGATTCAAAACAATCACAAACTAATTTATAATTTTACGTAATGACGAAAGTACTTGCGTAATTTCTGAACATACATCGATACAATAATGAAACCCTACTATTTACTGAATATGTATCTTACAAGAGCAGAAAAGCTTCTATAAGCTAAATCCAGACGATAATGTAATGTGTGTGCATTGCCTGCTGCACCATCATGTATGCATTCGACGCCGACGAAATGCACCAGCAGGCCAAGCCAGACATACAGCCAGACAGTCATACATCCGTACATTGCAAACGTCAATTAGGCCGTACGGCCACTGACACGATATTATAACAGAATAGGTAGAAAATTCTTCTACATTGTAAAACATTCTTTTTCTGTATGCCTGTGAGGATTATTCAATATGCATTTGCGACGAGCGGACAGAAACAATGTTTTATAATTTGTTATTATCTGTTTTTTAAATATAGATTGAGAAAATGGCCACGCAAAGTCATAAAATGGTCGTAATTCATAAGCATTCCTATTTACTATGTATTAATAGTTTATCAATATGTTTATCAATTATAGTAGGTAAGTGTAGGCTGGGCCTGACATCACGTGACCGTGATGTCAACACTACAACAGACCAATTCTTTCCTTACTTACTCCGGTACTTACCTAGTATATACCGAGTGATTTTATTTTATTGCCATATCTCAATTATATTGAGTGTTTTATTTTGATTGTTATTATTAATTACAGTACGCTGTGATTGCTGGGAATACATAGATAGCATGTCAATGGTCTATGAAGCATTAATAATAGGGATTCCGGGGTTAAATGATCTTCTTAGCTGCAAACGTTTCAGTGTCAAGTGAACTTCCGCAGGAGTATCATCAAAGCACTTTCAATTAAACTACTTTCCCTACCAATTGAATCTGTTTCTCTGCAGTACTGTATAATCTTGCTAGAAGAATCGAATCAGTATTAGATGAACTATCAAACTATTAGCATATCAGTAACTCGTATAAGGTCTAATTCTTCAATACCTTTATATATAAATAAAGAAATTGCGATGGAAGTTCCCGCTGGACACCCGCCTAGACCAGGACTCAACTCTCTTGACTCAACTCAACTCTCTTTCTGAAACGTCACTATTTGGAGAAAATTAACTGTACTGATACACACATTTGTTCTCCTCGGACGCAGGAGAAGGCATAGTCTAGTGACTCTAAGCCGAAATGGTTACAGCTTTCCTGCAAATTAGCGGAGACCGTATCAGAATAATAATTAACGAATACATGGCTACACAGAGACCCGTAGTACAGGACAAAAGTTGTGTAGCTGCTCACGCCTATAAATACCGCCGCTTTGTATAGAATATTTTTGTTTATTTCTACAAACTCAAACAAGCAGTAGTCACAGCAGCAGCCACCAGCGACGACGATCGAACCGCGAATAATTAGCAGCGCGATAGAGCGACGACCGCCGAATACGTATGCGTTTGGTAAGCGTGTTCATACATCTTACCGTGATGGACCAATTCATTCTGATTTTTAGTCTAAATATCGTAGTTAATTGATCTGGAATTTAGGAGAGTATGGTCGAACAAACAGCTCCGAAAATCATCAGCATGTGATCGATTTCGGTACAATCCATTTGTTGGCGCATTTCATCTACGACGCGTTTGAAATCTGGTAGTACATCTTTGGCCACAGCACAATGGACTCGTACACGTGTATGACAGACTCCCACTCGCAACGACGCTCATGTCATTAGTGATTGTCACAAATAAATATCTTATTGCTTCACAATTTGCTATCCTCCGGAAACATGATACTCGGACACCCGGTCAGTTTAACGTATCACCACACGCTGAAACTGATCTTGTTGTTCCTCCGGTCCTCAGTGGCTCGCTGTGGGCACAAGTAACTACGAGTACGTGAGTTGCCCAGGAGTTCGTGATCTTGCGTGCAGCTGAAAAAAATGTACTGCTAGTTAGGGAAACAGCATTAACAATTGTACAAAATACGTCGCTTTGTTTTCAAAATACAGACAAAGAAAGAAATACAAAATTAAATGATAATTTATTAACTGTCAAATAAAACAGTAGCGCATTAATGGCGATTAGCGAATAATAAATAAAATATAAATGAATACACAAAAATTATATACAAGCGGTGGATATAAAGCGGTGCAAACGTACGGTGATAGGGTAAGCATGTAACAGCTGGGTATAATAGAACTGGGAGATGGGGGTCTATATTAGCACAATGATTCGGACAATAATGATGACAAGAATATTAGGAAACCAATATAATACACCGGAACATCGCGATTAGTGTTCAGTGCTACCGTTACTGAGTGACTAAAACTAGTTGCGGTTTGCGTTCGACTTGAATTATACACTCTAGTTATGTAGAAAATAGGAAAGGTAGAAGGAGAAACAAACCTATTAAAAATACGTGCAATAGAACAGTGTAAGATATATGAAAACGCTTACGTATCCGACGATCGTCGCTCTGTCGCGCTGCTTGTTATGCCCGGTTGGCTGGTGGCTGCTGCTGTGGCTGCTGGTTGTTGAATTTGTAGAAATTAACAAAAATATTCTATACAAATCGGCGGTAAGTATATGCGTGAGCCGCTTCACAACTTTTGTTCTGTACTACGGGTCTCTGTATAGCCACTCACACGTTAATTATTATCCTAATACGGACTCCGCTTATTTCAGTGAAGCAACAGCTGTTTACACATAACAACGGACCAATACGTATATATCAATCAATATTATGTATATTTCAATCCCCTACTCCTATATATCAACGCTATACGCACTCCTATTATCACGCGGATAATGGGTGCCTATTATCACACAGCTAACGCGTATGTTACCATAAATACCTAAATCAACAAGGAACCCGGTCTCGCTGTTGTTATCATTGCGTCTTTGTTTCATCCGTAATAGCGCGATCATATATTTTAACTGTATTTATGGTTTTATCTTATGAACGGGTTTCTTACCAGTGCCGTGGTGTCGCAATTTATTTATTCATTTTAAGCGAATTATTTAAAGTAACATGCTATGTTACAAGTGTTTACTGCCATATTCATCCTATTGGCTGACGATAGTATTCTGTTAAAAGATAGGGAACTTCGTCGCTCAGCTCATTCAGGTCTACTACTAAACATAGGCTTCCCATAGTTTGTTAATCTTCGTCCATCTTCTGCTACTCTCATCCACTTTGACTCTATCTTCGTTGTATCGTTTCCCATCGTGCGAGTGGACATTTTCTGTTTCGAAATGCTTCTGAATGCGTGGACAAAATAATTATGCAATCAAATTTACTTAAAAAATACATACGAAATTTAACTCATGAGGGTATTGATTTGGCTGTAGTGATAAAAATATTTAGTACAAAGATAGTTTTATTGGTGCCAATATCCGATTTTATTGGTGCCAGCATTTTTAATGAACCATAAAACATCAAGCCATCTGTCCGCCTGTACTTGGCTAATGTCATTTCCCGATATAAAATCAGCTTGACTTGTAATCCTTTATCTTTGTTTTATAAGAATTATAATAGTGAATAAAATCGTATAATTGATTTAGAGAGAAGGTATTATAATTTTTATAAAACAAAGATAACGAATTACGAGTCAACCTGATTTTACATCGGGAAATGACATGGCTTATTTGACAGATCTCTATCAAATATTTGACATATGGCGTCTCTGGTTATATGGTTGCATAAACGGAGAATGAGAATGACTTTTAACTATTCGCGGAAATTTTATCCAGATCGTCGGAAATTTTATCCACATCGCTTGTATTTCTACCATGACAAAAAAACGTGTCTTTTTCTTGAGAATCACGGAAGAAATGGTGCCTGCATATCCTCCGAAATGCCTTTGGATGATTATAATGAACATATCCCAGGACATATATAAATTAGCGTACTTCTCGTATCATTGGGCAGATGTCTTTTAGGGAACCAGCTGCTATTGCAGTTTATGGGAATCTGAAACAGTCATTACTTGGGCGTACTCTTCTGCTTGCGGTATCTTCTGCTTGATTTGCACTAAAAGATGGCAGGTATGCTAACATGAGCTGCTGTGTACTTGGGGTGGAGTTCTGTGTCTGATTACTGCTACTGTTCATATTTACAGATGAGCAAGATGTCTGCAGGGCGAGTCAGTACCATAGAAGCCATCTTTTTGAAGGAGGTATAGCATATATAATGCACAGCTGGGGCTATAGGTTGTTGCTCTATTTTGCCTGCTGGTTGCTGAATTGCTGAGAGTTTTCTCCTGTGTAGTTGTTTGCTTCCTACTGAGTCGATGTCGCTGGCATATGGGTGTGCAAGTTTTCTATATCTTCCCATTGAATGGTGCTTTGTAAGACGCCATTGAAACTATTCGGCTCTGTTTCAATAGGATATGGATTGCTATTCCAGCGTGTGTTCAGGTTTTCTAGGTTTTGCCTAAATTCTACTTGACATTTACCTGTTTATGTGGATTTCTTGAGCTTTCACAACTGGGCGCCAACATTATGTTGGAAGATTTAATTCTATTAAAGGAAGATGGAGGTTCTGGAATTATTTTCTTTACACAACCACCATACTGTGCTGTTATTTCTTGTAACACAATGCTTTTGCATGAGGTTCAGAGGTGGGAAGAAGTAATTGCTTTAATTATATTGTTATAACTTATTTTTTATAAGTTTTGACGACATAATTTTTCAACGAATTAAATTTATTTGGCCGGTTTATATTATATTAAAATTAAATTATGAGATGAATGATTGATTAACCGATAATAGAATTACATATTTACTTATAGCTAACACCTGGAGGTTCTTGATTCCGTGTTCAATGAACAATTCAAGGATACTATCCTCAATCCATTAATTTTAAAATATCGATTCTTTGGTAACAAATTAAAGCAAATTTTAAATTTGTTTCTCTAATTTATTGATAAATATTTTGAGTTGTGATGTTTATTTCATGCGTTCTCAATCTTAAAACACCTAATGTGTATAATGTAATTTTAACGTTTGGACTCACTTAACTTTTCAATGTAATCAGTTTGCCGACGGCCTCATTCGCTTCGAGTCAAACCCTTTATTGTCCTACGTCTGTCTGTCTGGTTTTTCGATGTGGAATGACTTAGCAGCATGACGACGTCGACGAAGGTGGTAGTAGTATGTGGTTGCCGGTGCATCCGATGATGCATAACTAGCGCACTGCAATGTAATGCATCGACAAAGATGATCATTCTTTTTTTTACGACTGCACGTAATTTTGTTTCTTCTGTTCTATTGTCGCCCATAGTTCAGGTTACAATATGTGTACTATGCTTTTGCTATATTAAAGAGCTCAAAGAATTAAAGTCGTCTGAAGCTCTATATAATTTTCTCATTGTTTGCTGACTATATTATTTTTACTTGGGCTATCTATATTTCTAAATTAATGTATTTCTACATATATTTGTACGTTTCAAATCTGTGCTAACCAATATTTATCCCTCTTCCCGTTGCCGGATTGACCCCAAACTTTGAACACTAATGTACTTCGGATGACAATACGAGAAACTGATACCCGTTTTTTGATACAACCACCCCAAGCCCTATTCCCGCAGTTAAACCGATTTGGTTCCGTTGAAATCGCCGTATTAGTTTTATATGCATGAATTGGTGAATTTGTTTTATGATATGGCAAACCCAACTTTTTAGTCTTAGAAGATTTTAGGAAACGTATAGAAATTTGTAGAGTTCTGAAAATAATCATCGAAACGAAGGCCAGTTGAAGATAAATTTTTTAAATAAATCTTCCGAGAGTTAGGTAAAAAATTCTTTAATTTTTCGCTAAGTGGCTTAGGTTTGTAGAAGCCTGATGATGATGACTGTCGAAACATATTTTTACCATCATCATCAGGGCTCCACAACAATTTGTATATCCCTGATAATGATGATGGTAAAAATAACCATCAAAGTGTAGGCAATTTTTGGCGACACGTATAAATATTTTGGAGTGATGATGTAAAACATAACCATCGAAACATAAAATGAGAACAATTAAAAATGAATCTTCCGGGAGTTAGGTAAAAAAAATTTTATTTTTTCTCCGAACGGTTGTAGAACCCTGACGACGGTAAAAATAATTATCGAAACATAATTTTACCATTATCATTAGTACTCTACAAAAAATTTTAGAGCCCGAATGATGATGATGGTGATAAAAATAGTCATCGAAACGTAGACCCGTTCTAATGAAAAATTATAGAATTTCTGACCTAACTAGGTAGTTACCGGAACTTTGATTTTTAATTTTTCTCTATAACTGGCCTACGTGTCGATATTTATTTAACCATCATCAGGGTTCTACAAAAATTTGATGAGCCCTATAAAAATCTGTAGAACCCTAATGAGGATGGTATAAATAGCCATTGAAACGTAGGCCAATTGCAGAGAAAAATTAAAAATAAAACAAAATTCTTTAATTTTGCTTTACAACTGACCTACGATTCGACAAACTGGCGACCTACACCATCAGGGCTCTACAGATTTATGTAGAGTCCTAGTAAAAAATATCATCAAACCGTAGGCAATTTTTGGCGAGACGTACAGATTTTAAAAGATTTACAGAGACGTAAAAGATTTTTTTAGGATATAGAAGATTAATAAGTAAAAAACATAAATAATAAAAAATGTTTTTTAAGTTACAGACTTGCAACAATTATTATTTTACTCAAAAGTAAATAGCAAAATGTATTATTTTTTATGCTGTCCCCACGTAGGCATATATGGGGACCAGGGAATTCATGGGTTGGCGAATTCAAAACTTTACCCTGTTAGAAATTTTCCCCAAGCGAGTTAAGAGCGGCCGCGGCAAAGCGGACAACGAAACTGGGCGCGACGAAGGCAAATACGACGACTGGGGGATTTACCCGGTGGTGAATTGATGGATAGGCGACTTACAGGTGACTCAAGAGCGGCCGCAGGCTGCGGCGAAGTCTGGCATGTGTAGCACGCCAGACTATCCTATTAGAGATTTCCCAAAAGTATTGCGAGCGAACACTGTCGGATTTACCTGTAGGCTGACTAGGCCTCGTCCAAGGCGCCTCAGGACTTTGAGGGCCTCAAACAGATTTTTCTTTTAAAGTTTAAACTTAACGAACGAAAAGTTACGTTGGAATATTGATTTGAAAGTTTGAAATTTCAAAACCCGTAATAAACGTGCGAATCATATTAAGAAGTAGAAGAACAAAAAGAAGAGGAAGTAAAAGAATTTTAGGAAGAAGAAGAGTTGCATAAATTTTTATTAAAATAAATATTACAATGAAGAGCTTATTAAAGTGACTAATTAGAGCTAATTCAATACAGTAAATAATTTATTAAAGAAGTTGTAACGTTTTATTTGTGATACCGCTGGACCAGACTTTACCATGCGTTACTCTTCTTAGCGTGTGGACAAAGGTTTGGTTTATTTTAACAGTTATTCTCAATTCAATATTTTTACAATAGATGGCGCTATTTTTTATCTTTCTTATTTTTATTCTTCTTCTTCTTGTGCCGCTTCTCATCGGAGATTGGCGATAACTGTAGCAAAGTCTTCTCTTTTTTGGGCTGTTCTTATTAGGATTTCTGCATTCATGTGTGTCCAGTCCCTAATATTTTTCATCCAGGACAATTGTCTTCTGCCTGGGATTCATTTTCTTTGGAATTATAGTTTTGTAGGTCATTGATTTTTGGATTTGGCACATAGTGTAATTGTGGTTTCGCCTAGGGCGGATTAAAAAATTTCGTTCGATACTGGAATTCAATAACATCGGAGCAGCAATAAGACAGGAAAGGAAAAACCGCTTATTTATTTACTTGGTAAATATTTTTTTAATAAATGAGGTCATGAGGGGGTAGGCCATTTTCTTTAGGCTCGACTTTTACCACAGATTTTTTTTTTGCCTACACTTTTTTGGACTATGCTTTTTGTACCTTTGGATTGTCTGGATATGTCCCCGCTTGGGGAAGGAGTGGTAGATACTTCGAACTTGGAAGATAGATTACATCGTTGATTTTATGTACGTGAAGCATGGGACAAACTGGATTTTAACTAGGTGCCGGAGTCACAAGTCACTTTGCAGAAAATTTAAAGTGTGAAATTATAAACATTTTTATCCCTTTCTAATAATGTTATTATCCTTTAAAAACGGAAATGAAAAGACACTATGAGAGTGGTGCATTTGAGCAAAAACGAAAAGCAGTAAAGGATAAAGAAATCAGGGAACCGCCGCAATTGGGTTCATTCCTCACCAAAGTTTCTCGAAAAGAAGCTGAAGCAGCCACAGATAAAAATCATGAGCTATTAGATGAACGTTACAAACGTGGCAGCAGATGTCTCTCTCTCTCTTAATAATACAAAAAAAAAATATTGGGTTATGGGGTGAGCTGACAAATGACGATGTTGCATTTTGGATTGAGAAGTGGTCTCAAATTTGCCAGCACTCTGAGGATGAATTCCAGGCTTCTAAACAAAATTACAATTGTCACAGTGAATACAAAGTACTTTAGCTTTCAGAAGTTCGAACGAAGCATTTGCATAACTATCCTCTTTTGAAAAAAGTGGAACTCCTCTTTTGACAAGAAGAAGAGAAACTCCTCTGTTGAAACTCTTTGTTTGATAAAGAAAAGAGGAACTCCTCTATTGGAGAGAAAAATAGGAATTCCTCCTTTGAAAAAATTCGTGGACGTGATCGCCACCCCATCTTTCATATTCTGGAAGTCATACGTTTTGTTATATCTGGCCTAAAACAAAAGTTGAATCTATTGATTTTGACTGTCACCTCATAACAAGTAAAGTAAAGCACCGTCATCCAGCTACTACAAAGATAGAACAATGGCCATGCAGATGGAGCTGTCTAATATCACTACTGGTCGGAAACAGGCAACAACAAACAGCAACGTCGTTCTGGATTTTCCTTTCACTCAGAGATCTTGTATAATATGTCAACCATTAACTTCATACCGCTGAGCATTAAGGCATCTCAAGAACGTCCATAGCAAAATAGGACTGTGTACAAAGTGCCCTACAGAATTTAGTAAACGTCATTCCCAGTTGTTAGGTGCAAAGGCATAAAGCTTACAGAGACTGGATTAATTAAGTGCAAAAAAGTGGATTTGAATGTACCTTGAAAACAGAAAAAACTAAACAAACTTCACATTTACAAAGAGGAAGAGGATAAGGAAGAGAGTTGAAGAAATGAGGAATGGGAAGAGTATTTAAAAGGTGATGTATAAATAAACGCAGTCCTTAATTGCTTGAAAATTCAGGGGCAGAATGTTGCATTGATTCAATTAACGATTTTGCTTTAGTTCAGGAAATCTATAATTACTTTTCATCGTCCACCAAAAAATGGAGTGTACTTGAAAAAATTTCCAATCGAACTGTGAATACATTGTCACAAACAAGATGGAGTGCTCGTAACAGACCAAAGTAATTTATAATAACTATGAAGGAAATTGGAGAGCAAATGCTAATAAGTTCCTTGCAAATTTCAAAGAATTTGACTTTGCTTCGTTTGCAGTTTTTTGAAACAAAATTTTGGAGAATGAATGCCGTTTCGAAAAATTTCCAAAATTCAAATATCAACTACAAGGTGGAGGACTCCATTCTAGAGGACGGACCGTAAAGTCGAGGCTCCGCTACAACGTTAGAACGCGCGTTCGCGGTCGAGGCATACTTTTCTAACGGTCGCTCAATCATCCGTACACATTTCAATATTGCGCCTCGTGATCGTGTTCCTGCCCGACAGGCGATTGTTTCACAGGTAAACAATTTCATGGAAACTAGTGATGTGAAGAAAAAAAAACACCAGGGCTTCCACGAACTGCAAAGTCCATATTTCGGGATGTGTAAATAAGTAGAACATGCGCAGTTGGAGCCCTAATAACCCCCACACAACTTCATCAGCGTCCCTACATTCATAACTGTAACTGTTTGCTGTGTACAATCGCGAAATGGAATAATTGGTTCATGGTTTTTTGAAAAAAACGGACAGGCACTTTCGGTGGCTTCTGACCGTTATGTTCACATGATTCAAGAGTTTTTCCTGCTAGCACTCAACGATATGGATGTGGGAGATGTATAGTTTCAGCAGAACGGTGCCACGGCACACACAGCGCGAGTGTCAATGACTTCTCTGCGGCAATACTTCCCAGGATGCCTCATCTCATGGAGGAGCGATCTGCACTGCCCAGCACGGGCTGTTTATGGGGCTATATAAAGTCAATTGTGTCACCTGAAGAACAACATTCGCTAAGCTGTCGCCAACATACCCGTCGTTATGCTGGAACGAAACGCAACGCAGTGCAGTGCATTGAGAATAATGGATGCCATCTGCCTGTAAAAGTGTAAACATAAATTTAAATGTTGTACTTCATGATGTTCAAAGAATTAAATATATATATCTGCATTTCTTTATTTAATTGAATTTTTAAATAAGCAAATTGCTCTGTCCCACTCTGTAGACATTTTGCTCAACTTTATACACATTAACTGCATTTGTGTTTTGTTTGAAAACCCAATTTGACATAGTTGAAGCAGAGGCTTAATCAGGGTTTAATTGGACTAATAAAAATGTTTCTCCAATTTTTTAAAAAACGGAGGAGGGGGGGGGGGTCTCAAAAACATGTTCGTCCTTGGGCATCCAAACGTATAAATCCGGCTCTGCGTGCGTAACACGCTAGTCTGTCTTGTTAGAATTTTCCAAAAGGTAGTCAAGAGCGGCCGCAGGTAGCGAGGATTGCGCCGGTTGATATTTATTTAAATTTATTTGCTTTAATATCTAATTGCTTACAAATTGAAATCCTAAAAAAATTATAGCAACTACCCAATCGTGCCACTACTATTTTGTACTGAGTATGATAGTTTTGCGTCTAGACTTGTCCTCCTCGACTACTATCATCCAACGGCGGATAAGAGTAAGCAGGTAAGAATGTATGATCTCTATTAATATGACGAAGAGAGATAGATATGAATTAACTAACCCAGCACACGCCAGTGCCTGATAGCATGAGAAACAAATACAACGAGAGCGAACTTTGTACGTATACGGATTGCATACGCTTGCTAAAATAACTTCTCCTTGCACGTCATTTATGTGCATTTACATAGTGTACGGCGCATACACAGTATAAGATCATAAGTAGGTGAGCCTTGTTGCCGTATGTTTAACTTTGTACCCGTTTTAACATAATAATCAAGTTATATCTTGATCATACCCTGAATTATAAAACCGATATGAACCCTTGAACCCTAGTCTGAACTTCTGAAGATAGCCCTAAATGGTGGAAACTATAGTCACAATCCTAACAAATGTAGTATACATGGTAGTAACAAAGTAACAATACATTGGTCCAGTAACATTTTGTTAACGTATAAATTTAATTATTTCTTAAAACAATTGATTCTAAGAGTCGTCACTCGTATCGGCTAGTTATGAATTTATACGTTTCGTTTGTAGGATGCAGAGGGCGCTTTAACATACGTTTATTGCCAGGAAAATTTTTGATTGGTTGTGTGAGGGATACAATTAGTCATTAGGATATGCATAGGATTGTAATAAGCTGTGCTGAGAGGAAACGTAAGTGCTGAGCGAAATAGGCAAAATACCTTGCACAACTCGAAGAAAAGCGTGGAACGGTACTGTACCATTAAACAACTGTTCCGTCAGATGTCGCTGACTGCAGACGACCTACTTAAGTAAAGTAGTTCGTTAAGGCTATTTAATTATGGAAATTTGTTATTTAGCAATTGGTTTCACTTTTATCGATTTTTCCTTTTAGTGGGGACAATGATTCGGAATTTGTCGTATTTCTGTGCGGGTATCTCAAAATCTGGTTGCTGAAGTACGCCACTGCTGGTTAACCAATAGGAGTCTGGATTGTACCCTTATAGGGGAAGTGGACGAAGTCTGTCTGGCTTAGACGCATTTTGGAGAAGCCGGATATGGACTCTCCTCGGATATGGACGGATTTATTTGTGTCTAACGCACTCCAGGTTTTGGCCCCCACAAATGAAGTTTATATGTAATGTCTATATAAACTGAAATATTTTGGTTATAATTGTAAGAAAATGCGGATTGGTTTTGACACTAGGCCCTAGGCGTCATTGGTGGTGAAGCTCGTTTGGGTAAAAAATTGAGATTTTTTGTTTGTGAAAATAGCGAATAGCTTGCGGTTGATGTAGTTGTTCTTTGTCGCGATCTCACCGTAAGGACAATCTGATGGAATTTTTTATGAATTTTTGAAGCATCGTGTTCACGTGGTGCTTGGTGCGTGTCACCATCTTGGAACCCATCCGTGCATCCAAATCTTGGATGTCCTCGTTAACGACGACATAAAGCAGCTATTGGAGACTTCCCAACTTCTAGTTGTACCATCTATGGAGTTCTCCTCCAGCCGACTCTTTGATTCATCGTGGAAACATTGGTGGACAAGTATCTTTTATAATTGTCTTTTTTTGCTTAATTTTTTGAGCATCAAGCCGTATAATATTTGAAATTAGGATTTTGAAATAATTTAACAGATCTTGTTATGAATCAGTCAAGTGCAAGTAGTAAACATTCCATATTAAATTGTTATTATATAAATTTTAATAACGTGATGGTATTGTTATTGTAAATTGTTGTTATTTTTTGTGTGCACTTCCTACCCTATTTTTTCGAGATTAGGTACGATCTCTGGTGCCCATCTAAACTCGAGCAGATGCCTCATCCGTAGAAGAAATTAGATCCGATCTAGCCGCGGAATAACAACTTTCAGTGATGGTAACTGTTGTTCTCCAAGGGAACATGTTATAAACGTTATTCGCAAAATCGAACCTCAGATCGAAGAACTTCAAACAATAAATTCTGAACCTATATGGCGGGCTGTGAAAAAGTCTCTAGTCACAACTTTAGTGAGGGTACTTTTTTCATGTGCCGTATTGTTTTCATAATTAATGGAGAGTGGTTTGGCGTTGGATGAAGCTTTGAGTGGTAAAAAAAAGTACTTTTCTTAAACTTTAAACGTGGCAACGTCGGGTTCTATCGCAAATAGAGACATGGGACTAATTTCAATAGATACGTATTACTATATGTGTAAATTTAATTAATAGCTTGGAAACTGAATTTTTTATTTAAAATAATGGCGCATTTCCGCCATATTGCATTATGAAAAAAAAATGAAAATCACTTTTGCACTTAAACATCATATGCCATTTTCCATATGCCATATGCCGTTCTCATCCATACCATTTTGCCATAATATATGTGAGGATGCCCAAGGAATTCACCATTTTTTTAAGAAGTTTAACATAGGGTTTCATGTATTATGAATGTACCGTTATTGGCAAAAAAAAACATTAGATTTATCTATTAAATTTTAAATCTCCTCAGATTAATGTTTCACAAAGATTTTATAAATCCTCAATCCAGTTTAGTAGTGACAAAAAACAGAGAGAATTCAATTCGTTTTTGGGGGTTAAGAAAATATTGGGGATATTTAATACGATCATAGATTTTTTATTTATATCTATGATCTTATAGATTTTCACATTTATACGAGGGTGGTTTGACAGAAATCTAGCCTAAGTAAGAAAAGCACGATTTTTGTTTTTTTATCACTTATTTTTTACCATAGTTCCCTTTTAAGGCAATACACATTTCATTTCAATACGACTTTCCAATTTCTTCATCCCTTCCGCAAAGTAATTTTGCTCAAGCTCTCCAAAATAGTGGGAAGTTGGGAAGTGGCACGCCCTCCGAGTCATTTTTTTATGTTTGGGAATAGGAAGAAGTCGCAAGAGGCTAGATCTGGTGCATATGGTAGGTGTTCTATCAATTCGTAGTCTAATTGGTTCAATTTTGTCTGCACGACGGCGGCTCTGTGACCGCGTGCGTTGTCACGATAAAAGAGATTTTGTTTGTGAGCCAAACCAGGGCATTTTTTCTTCAATTCGGCGTCAAAACGGTTCAATAACGGCATACTAAACGCCGTTATTGGAACGGTGCAGCGTACTAATCGTCAGTTATGATTTTACCCTATGCCAAGTAATAAATAAGAATAATACCTTTCGCATCCCAATAAAAATCAGTCACCATCACCTTACTGGCCGATCGGTTTGTCTTTTCCTTCTTCGGTAAACCTTCGCCGCATTTTCTGAACTGTTTTGACTGTTCCAACGTATCGGCGTGTAGTAATGACCTACGTTGCATCAACAGTGAAGTATCGACAAAAAAAGTCTTTCGGATCATATGTTGAACTTCGCTTGCACCTCGCTTAAATCGCTTCAAATTTGAGCGATTTAAGCTAAACAGCTAAAACCTATTTGAATGAAATCAAGCCTCTACAATCAACAAACAGAATCATTTCGATATCTGGGTACTGCATTCAATGATCGAAGTGATCCGAGTATAGAGATTAAAGTAGAATTAAGCGGGCCACGCAGCATCTTTATTAGTATAAAAGACATCTTCACAAGTCGAGACTTTATTTTACAACTTAGGATGAGGTTTTCCCTGTTCTACTCTGTGGATACGAAAGCTAAACTCTCAGCCAATCCATAGAGAATCGAGCTTAATGCATTTGCAATGTAGCTTTATAAAAGAATGTTCGTCATCTCATGGATGGAAAAGCGTACGAACGTGAATGTGTTGACGCCTTTGTGCAAGTGACATTTTAGCGTCCTTTTCCATCTTACCAGATTTGTAAATTACAAGAAAATTAATTTCAATTAAACAATTTTTTATTTAATTATTTTAGATTAGGAATCGTATATCATTCCTTTACCTGTATCTACTATGTCAAACCACTGGATGAACTTCATTGTTATGGCATCAGAGGTGTTGCTGCCAAATGGTTTGCATCATATTTGAAGGAAAGGAGTCAAAAAGTATTATGCAAATTTTACGATAATATATTCTCTTCAGAGTACAACACAATAAATAAAGGAGTGCCTCAAGGTTCCAAGTTGGGCCCCTTACTTTTTATTATTTTTATTAATGATCTTCAAACATTTATTTCGTCACACTCTAATGTTACCACTATTGTAAC
>WYDF02279246.1:0-17279 GCA_009867245.2 Adranes taylori | reverse complement strand
TAAATATCTTATGTTATTAATTTATATTGGTAACCAAACGCCACTGAGTTGAAATAAATCTTTCTAAATTTCTCTTCTTAGTTTCACCTTTTCCTCATACGTCGATGGTCAACTCACGTAAACTAGACAAACCAGTGTATAATGAAAAAGACCAAAATGTAACCCTATGATTAATAAGAGATGTAACAAAAATATAAGAAAATATATTAAAAGCAAGAATAAACCTATTCATAAAAGAAACATGGATTTGATAAACTTTAATTTGGATTTAAAGAGCACAGTAATACCCAAGTAACAACTACGGAGCTAATAGAGCACATATATGAAGGATTCGATGAAAAATAGTATGTGGTGACAATCTCCCTTGATATGCAGAAGGCGTTTGATACTGTCAACCATCAAATTCTGCTGGAATAAATGGAAAAGCGTGGATTTAGGGGCATAAAACAGAAAATATTAACAAATTATCTGATCAATAAAAACCAGACCGTTAAATACAAAGGCGAATACAGTAAAGATTTAATACAATTGTGTAAATGTACATTTACTACTTTTTAGTAAACGTTGATTTCTATGTCGACTTTATACAATCTTATGTATTAGCGTTTAGTAGATAACTGTCATCTTCTAGAAGCATTAGTAGCAAATTACAGGTATCTATTAGATTCTATGAACAGATTTCTACTGTTGTGCATAGACACTTAGACGTTAACTATATCAGTTAACTAGAAACAAATTAAATTCTATTTACAGAACAGATGGCGCACCTACATCAATATAAATCCAAATGAATCTAAAAACTTTTAGCGATTTAAATAACTGCGGAATTAAGTAAACACCTAATATATAATTACTTTTGTTACAAAACCCCTTTTAATTGCTTTATTACGAAAAAACTTAATGGACATAATCACAGATTCTAATATTGCTGCACACAATTTGTTATAGTACCATTAACCAAAACTCAAGAACTAAATAAGTTTAACCTAAATATTGCTTACCATATTAAATGGAACTATTATTCGAGATATCAAACAAATAGGTTTTTTTAGGTCCAGTAGCGCAACTTGAGGTCGGCGAACATATGACAAACATTCATGTGGTGGTGTGTGGGTTCTGAAGTGAAATAATTTTGCACTGAACTGATAGCAAAATAAATTTCATAATGTATGATGTGCCGCGTATGTGGTTCGTCTCTGACGACATGCTTCTCATCAATATGATGAAGCGTTTGCTGTTTTTGCTCATATACAAGTTCGGCACTCTGGACATCAATCTGTCCATCGTTTGCTTACTGTTGGACTACGGTGAGATTAAGGAACCAAGTGAGATTACCAAGTGAGATTACATTTAGCGTTTACAAAGAGATTACATTGTTATGTCAAATTTCTTTTCTGAAAAGTTGGTATAGAGTTGAGCGCAATACAAGAGATTTCGTTGATATAACTTTATTTCAAGCTTTCAGTTACATTTACAATTCATTATTGTTAAGAAGGTCAAGTTGGTAAGAAATTTGGATAGAGCTTAAGACAACTCAGTTCTAACTCTTTATTAAGTTCTCACTATGCATAATTTACAAGAGGCGTTTCTCTTGTAGGAGTGCCAAGAGGAATATGAGATATACAAGCATCACCTTCGACGTAGTAGATAATTTCTTTATTAATTAACTGATAAAAGCTACTTACTTAGGTACATCTTAACACTTTAACGGTTACGATGACCCCATTAAAAAAAACGAGCGGCCCTTACAGACCGCCATCTCTTACACGGATTTTTCTATAGTCGAATGTTAAGTGTGCTTATATATTCCGGGTTAGTTTTGTTTATATTTACTAATTACCAGAAATTATCAACTTACCAAAGATGCAAGTTGATAGTCCATGTAAAATTGCATGAATCCAAAATATCTTACTGCGATGACAAACTCGTCTTCACTAGCATCGATGTACCACTAGACTTAAAAATGCGCATGCTACGTTGCCATGTTTTCACAGATCTCAACTCGCGGATTGAAGCATTCAAGATATATTTCTACAGGAGAGTTCTCAAAATTCCTTGGACCGACAGAATTACCAATATTGATGTCCTAGAAAGAATGAACAAGAAAAAGGAGTTACTAAATACAGTCAAGAAAAGAAAGCTCCAATATGGGTCATATTATGAGACGAACGAGATACGACCTTCTAAAACTACTTATTATAAACTCAGAGGGAAGAGTTCAGTGGGACGATGTCAAACCTCGTTGTTAAGAGATTTACGCCGCTGATTTGGCTGAACTTCTACCTAAACTTTTTGCGGAGCAGTTCCGAAAATTTAAATCGCCAACTATCGTTAGCTGACTGCGTACAAGAAGAAGAAGAAGGGAATGAAGGATCACAATTAGATTCTAAACTTCACTAATTAATTAGGAATTTAGACTACAATTTTTTTAGTTCAAGTATTGATTGCTTACTTATCACGGAAGTTGCAGTCAGCAGATATTAAAATGAATTAAATACTAAAAAATTGATTTCTTGGATTAGTTTATTCGAAACATGAAAGTGTAATATCCAATATGTAGTTCAAAATCCAATATAGAAGTGCCAATTTTAGAGGTGTCGATATAGATTCTGATCACATTCTGGTTAAGACCAGCTGTAAACAACTCTTATGCAGAATTCAGAAAAGCAGAACAGATTTGATACTGAATTATAACGGCCAGAAATCAATTAATAACAAAAAGATTATAGAATATTTACAGCAACTTTAGAAAGTAAATGATTGACAAATATTAATCTAACAGGAAACATAACAGGAGTTAAACCTTCAGTGAGGAGAGAAATGGTATAACGTAGAATGGTATGAAAAGGCACAAGAGGAAACAGAAACCTATATTTGGAGGACAGAAGGATACTTCTGGAACGCACATGTAACATCAGGGCCGCGCTAAGCGGCGGTGCAAGTGGTGCACGCCACCCAGGAGATAGGTCTTGGAGACGGCAAGTAATTGAGTGAAAATACTCAATAATAACAGTAAATTGAGAATAGTTAAGGTACGAGTATAGAGGCTATTAGATGTTCTTTAAAGTATAAGATATTTTCTTTTAAAGTTTTAGTATTATATATCCTTGGAATTACTAAAGTTAGACCTTTCTTATTTGGTGTTGTTGTACAGAAGATTACAAGATCTATTAGTATATACATGAATATGTAACAAGTTTCTGAAAAGTTTTAAACATATCTTTATTGCACAAAATCGGATCAGTATCACATTCAATTGTTCACATAATATAAATTGAGTGTTACTTTTGAGCCTCAAGTTTTGTTTTACTTGTATAAAAACGAGGTTTTGTTAAATATCCCACGTTTTTCAAAGTCAAGTGACTCCTATACTAAAAATTCGTGGACGTGGGGTGGACGTGATCGCCACCCCATCTTTCATATACTGGAAGTCCTACGTTTTGTTATATCTTGCATAAAACAAAAATTAAAGCTTTTAATTTTGATTGTCACCTTATAACTCGTCTACTAAGTTCAATTAGTGTAATAATTGTTGAGGATAAATTTAACAACGTTAATCTAACATACCCTCTAAATTACCTACCCATGGATCCCCCGCAGTAAACTTAACAACGTTAGTCTAACATACCCTCTAAATCGCCTACGCATGAATCCCCCTCTCCTCATATTTGTATTCGACGCGGAAGCTGCGCTGTCCGCTTTGCCATGGTCTACGAGCCCCCTTGGCTCTTTTTCGACAAATTTCTAAAAGAGCAGTCATGCTGCCTTGGCCTGGTGAATTCGCCTATACACGAATTTGCAATCCATTAATTCCCTGGTCCTCATATTTGCCTATGGCGCGGACAACTTGACTATGGCCGCTCTTGACTCACTTGTTCCCCATTTTTGCGTACGGTCTGCTTTGCCATGGTCTACGACCCCCCTTGACTCCCTTTTCGGCTAATTTCTAAAAGACTAGTCTGACATGCTGTCTTGGCCTTGTGAATTTGTCAATGCACACGAATTCGACAACTTATTAATTGACAGTCCGCTTTGGTGCGGCCTGGTATACCTGTCTTGTCAAGTTCTCCACATCGAGCATTAAGATTTATCCGCCCTCCCGTATTTGTGTATGATTTATAACTCGCCGTTAGTACCGAACTCCAGTGTTCCTACCCTACCTGTGATCCATACCGTATATTGAAGGATACCCATCATTCCGTGATAGTATATAATGACTCACCCCTATCGTTTGTTTGAGTAATATACGAGCACAACTAAATTCATTTGCACCATTTTTTTTATTATTATTGCGTTTGCACCGTCTTATTGAAACAGCTTGACTTTAATGTTTTATTTACTGTATATTATGATAACTGCCATAAAGGCTAAAATGATTTAAAGTCTATGTTTTGATTGATTATATTTTTATTTGTAAAATTAATATTTTATTTTCTTTGTTTGTATTAGAAGAACAATACATGGTTTTGTTAAACCTCTAATACTGTTTCACTTTATAGTGGTAAAGTTCATTACAGCTTCCCCGCAAGAACGAGAACACCTGGTTTACTAACCAATTGAGTGAATTTGAGCTATCAGTAAGCGACTGAGAACCGAAGGAAAATTACTATCAGTTCCAAAGTGCAGTCCCACATTAAACTAACCTGACGCTCGAGCAACCTATTTACGAAGACTGTTTGATTCTGTAACTATTATTAAGATATTTAATTGCGTCATTACGATAGCGCCTAAGTAGCGTTACAGTAAACAGGATGCACTATAGCTTTTGGGAAACTGCTAGCTATGATCACAGTGTCATCTGCATATAGTAGATACTGATCACTATATCCGCTGAATAAAGATTGAATAGAAGAAGGGATAGACCCACTCTTGGTCTACCCTTTTTTGTATTGGCATATTCCTCAATCCAAAAATGCCCATTTCCAAATTTGGCTCGATTTTAAAGAAAATTTCGCACACAAGTTTGTGATATTTGCTGCCAGATCTACAATAAATCTGATCTTGATTGCGACATAAGGACAGAAAATTTCTAATAGAATGCTACACTGTCACGCCCAAAATTGCAATGTTTTGTTAGATATCACCAATGCTTTTGTGCCTATTGGGACCAATTTTTTTTTCAGATAAAGCCTTGAATACATAGAGTATTTTTATAAATTTTCAAACATTGAAACCTTGTTTCTTTGCAGCATTTCTATTTTAATTTTTGCATCAGAAAATGAGCGCGATGTTGCCTCGATTCGTTATATCTCAGGAATTATAAAAGACGGGACCCTTCAATAAACTTTATTATATAAGGTACCAAAAGCTTATTAAATTTTATTTGAAACATATTATTCAAATTACAATTTAACATTTATACAGGCTGTTTTTTGTTTTGTAATCTTTGCGATCCATTTTCTCGAAAACGACTATGGTACTACATTAAATATCTCGGTTCCTATGAAAGTATGAAAGTTGAAAAAATAAAAGTTGGGGAACAAGTATAAGACTCAGGGACCTCAATTTTACGCAAAGCGGACACGAAGAAAAAGTAACTCAAAAGCGGTAGTGGGGAAAAATGAAGTCAAAAGCGAAAACAGACCGCTTCAAAGCGGACAAATTCAGAGGACCCCACTACCGCTCTTTTAGAAATTAACCGAAAGGACCGTCAAGAGGGGTCATAGGAAATGCCAAACTGGCAGTGCAGCTGTCCGCACCGCAATTAACTACGAGGAAATTGTGAGTCAAAAGCGGCCGTAGGGCGTGGCAAAACAGACAGCAAAGCTATCCGCACCGTAGGAAATATGGGGACTGGGGATTCATGGGTAGGCGGGGGATACATGGGTTAGACTAATGTTGATACATGGGAACTAATTGGTTAGACCCTAAAGACTATTGTGCTAATTGAATTTAATAGGTGACGTAAAAGGTGGCAATCAAAACAAAAATGTTCAACTTTTGTTTTATGCTAGATATAACAAAACTTATATGAAAGGACTTCCAGTATATGAAAGATAGGGTGACGACGATCACGTCCACGAATTTTTAAAATCTTGAATAGGTTTTGATTATTAATTAATATAGGAATGGCATCCGAAAAAGGATTTCGGTTCAGGTGCTTCAAAAAAGAAAAGAATTCCGCTGGTTTTCATTTTACTGGAAGACAAGAAAAAGTGCACGTATATAGAAACATTAGAGCTCGTCATTGCTGAGTGTGACAAGAAAACTTTGAAGTTACAGCCAAAAGAAATGGTAAGAGATTTTGAAAGATTAAATCATGAGAACAACATCAATGTTTTTCCGATGGCAAAAATAGTGGGATGTCGGTTTTATCCACCACAGTCATGGTAAAAAAATGTTTGCGGACTCTCGTATCTGGTATGATATGATATGATATTCAGCAAACTTATGCAGAGCAAGATATGCAGCTTGCTGCAGTATTGTGTAAGCGTAGCTTCTCTAAGCACAAGCTAATAAAAATTAATTTTCGATCAACAATGAATCAAGAAATATTAAATAGTTTAACAATTTTATCAACTGAATTGTTCGGAAGTGGCGGAATTTCTCTATTTCCCATACCGTAGAATTACTTTTTAGGTACTTATTAGATTTGATAGAACTTATATTAAGAAGTTAATATAATTAATATAGCAATGAGAGTTTAATTTAATTATGCTATAATTGCGTTAGATCTTAATATTGATAAATGTAAAGTAATAAAGTTATTATACAAATATTGAAAACAAAAATCTGCAGTTTTAATATAATATTAATTTTTTAAAGTAGGGCCCCCGCTATTTCTTTCGTCCTGGGCCACGAAAACTATAACACCTGGTTGTTATATGCTGTTTCATTACCTCAAGGATATTCTCATCGATATTAAGCTCATTTTCATAACTTTTTTCCTCTCTAGCTTTATATGCCCTAGTTCCAACTTGATTAGGAAAACTGCCAAAATTTCATGACAATGGGCTACTGTAATACCTTCTCCATGCAACACTAGAATTATAATATTTATATTCAAAAATGTCAACAAAAACTGACAGGTATGTAAGAAAGCGGATATCGGAGAATGTTGTTGGGTTTGGCATGTTGCAAGTATTGAATTTCTCCACGTAGTACAACAACCATCTTCAATGCTTTCCTTGGAAGAGGGTTCCTTTTCGGAAAGCTATCTTACGTGTGAGTGACACAAGATGGCTTTCCAAAAGATTTTAAATTCGGAATCGTTTTCTTTGAATAATTAGGAAAATAAGCGGGCATTTCGAGCGTTCAATTTAATGACATTGAGTGCAGAAATTAATTGATTGCGAACATCTTTGAACTCAGCTGGTATAATTTTTACCATTAATGCTTGAACATGAATAGTACAGTATATGCCAATCATATTTGGTAATTTTAATTTCAGCAAGTCCAGAACGAGAACCAAGCACTGTTGAAGTGCCATCAGTACAGACATCAATTACATTTTCCTATTTGATACCATGGGCTATACACTTTTCGGAAATACTTCGCAGAACAAAAAATCTTCCAGCTGATTGTTAAATACATATTTTGTTCGTAGATGCAAAGTTCTCCTAAATCGGCGACATCCGTCGTCTCATGAAGCCGGATTGCAAACCGGAAGTTGAAAATTGAATTCTGAAGCTTAGATAGCAACTGCGATAGTATGTTTTAGATATCTTCGCGTTTTACCTCCTTACAGTATCATTTGACAGAGAAGCATTCTTTTTATCTTCTCATTTTCAGAATTTCCTAGCACATTCGATATGATATCTTTGCAACAAAATAGTATCAAGCTTCCTCTGATAGTGTGTAGTTTATTAACGGTAGTTATTTTTCTTGAAATCTTATAAATGAGTTTCAGACCAGCTTTAATGTTCTGCAAAGAGATTCCCATATCATTAATTGTACAGTTGTGCAGTGGTTCGACTTGGATATCAATGTTTATTGAGCTGGGATGCTTCGTTTCTAATTCACTGTTTAACTTATTGGGTTTTATAAAAGTGGATGCCAACATCTCAGAACACAAAACACACGTTGGTTTGTCTTCCTTTATATAAAGCATGATCAAGCGTAATATCTCATTTTCTTTTTGGAGAATACAGACCTCAGGTTGAGAACCGCTGGTATATCCATCCTTCAATCGAAAACTTTAGGATTCCAATTTCCAGATTTCCAACTTCAAGCAGGAGATGGCGACATAAGAAGAAGAAGAAGAAGAAGAAGAAGAAGTAGGATATCGGATCTGAAAAAGGGACTCAAGGTTGAAACAATATAAATTATGCTTATACCTAATATTCTTGTAAGAAATAAAATTGCGTAGTTAAGAACCAGAAATAATATCGTTAGCAGTTTACATTTGAACAAACTACCATTATGAAATTGCAAGTGTAGCGCATTATAAGGAACAATATGCTTTTGTTGTTTATCCGAATATTTGAAAATACACAAAAGACATAGCTCTCAACTTTAAATATATATTAAATTTTAATTTCAGATCAATTTTACAAACTGTGGTTAATACTTTAAGTCGATTTTTTAAATAATTCAGGCATAACAGACACAATAAATAATTAAAAGGAATAAGAAAATAAATGAGACGTTATACAAAATACAAATAGGTTTTGTTTAATTACAATCATGATTTTATAAGTTTTGAAAGTAATTGTTTACGATTAATGTTCTAAGTTAGGTAGACGAGATATTCAAAGACTATAAAAAGGCAATACACCTAACTCAAATTTAGTTCAGCACAAATATAATTCTACAAGTGTAACTAAATTAGAAAAACACAAAATTTTTAAAATGAAGCTATTTTTAATGTTTATCATGCTGTGTGTTCTGATTACTAAAATCGGTAAGACATTATTTTTTATTTATAAATAAAAACCAATTAGAGTTCAAGTTAATATTTATTTACTACAATACAAATTTAACATTATGAATGCTGGTTAAATACATAATTACATGTAATAGCTAATATTAATAAGCATTTAAATAATAGGCACCTAATACATATAAATAAATATATATGTATATATATATATATTCAATTAAAGTAATTAATATAATTTATAGCACATTAAATTGTGTAATGAAAATAATTGTCGATTTCTTAGGACGTAAATTGATTCATTATAATATTATTAGCAAACTTAGCGAAAATTGAATAAAATATCTTTATTGTTGGTTACGTGCAAAGTACATCGGTACGATGTTCCATAAGACTGCTACCTTTTTGAGACAACTAAAGATTCAAAAATTCTAAAACATAACTACTCCCTAAATAATTCGTTCATCCACCCCTTACATTCCACGTCCTCTCCCCCTTTTCACCATTCCATTGCACACCTCCTTTCTTTCAAAACTTCTCCCATGCCCACTCCCCCGCGCCGAGTTTCCCCTTGCCACACACCATTTTTTACTCACCCACATCCCTCAACACTCACTCTTCTTTATCCTTTACTACTTCCATATTCCCCATTAGTTATCACCTCCTTGATTTCAGTCTCCCCTCCGTTTATCCCTTATTATTTCTATGTTGCCCTAATTATCTTCTAATTTTACTAATATCAATTATAATTTCAATTACTAATTACTAATTTTAATTACAATTCTTTTCATTATATCCAAACCCTTCCCCTCCTTTCCCAAACTTACTCTCCAGTTTTCCTCCAACTCCTTTGCTATCTCATTCCATGTAATCCCCTCACTCACATTTATTCAATGATTACATTGCGTTTATTTCTTTCCACATATCCTACACATTCTTTCTTCCTCTTTCATCCTTATTTCCGCCCTCCTCATTCCCATATCTGAACCTTGCAAACATTCTTTGTTCTCCTATGCATAATCTTGATGCTAAATACTTAGCCATACCCTCCTCATCCATAATCTACATATACTTACTATTATACCTACTTTCATTTATTCTTCCATATCCTTCTTGCCTTTCAACACATCCCTCATTCTTTCCATGATCTCACTGACCACATCACCACCTCCAAACATTTTCTTAAGCCATCTATCCGTCTACCATCCAATCCTCCTAATCACTATTTTTGTACACTTGATCCATTCATTCACACAACCAACTCCTCTCTCATTCTGCATTCCCTCAACTCCTTTCACCAACCGTTATTTTCACTCCATTTATACAGCATTTATATTTTTCAATATCGTGCATTACTATATTATTCCTAGTATTCCTATCCAATCCCAGGATCCTTTTCACACACCCAACTTGCACTCTTTCTATCCTCCCTTTCCTCAACCGCAATACCGCAGCTCCATTCATCATTATACTATTCACACACCCTTCCATAATTTACAACCTCATTCTCCATAATTTTCAACCCATACCATTCTCATTCTCTCCATAATTCGTCACCATTTCCACGCGTTCCTTACTTGAACTATTTTGTGCCAATAAGAAACCTAAATATTTATATTTTTTACTCTTCAATAGTCTGTCCCCTATAACGAATACATTCTGTCCCAGCCTTCTTACACACCATTAGTTTTGTCTTTGCCACATTCAGTTCCAAGCGCCTTATTTCTTTCATCACTTCCCTATTACTCACTTATGCGAGTGATAGGTGTATGGCCTTTTTATACTCTCTGAATATCTCATTTACCTAACTTAGAACATTAATCGTAAACAATTACTTTCAAAAGTTATTAAATTATCATACTATATCATCCGCTTATGTAAGAGACCACACGTTCACATTTCCAATCTTCAGCACCCTCCCAATCTGACAAGTTAAATAGACATCCAGTTAGAGGGCAACCAGAGTCTTACACCCTTACTAGTCTCAAGCCATTCCGGTGTCTTTTCATTCACCTGTAGCTTCGAAATTTGCTAACAGTCCGCGAACTGTTGAACGCGACACAGACTCTCGTTCAGGATGCCTTACATTAAATTAATCTTCAATTACTTGTCTTTGAGAGAGTCCTTTTCCTAAAAGAAGTATAATCTCTACCCGCTCCTCAGTAGAGACACCTTTTAGTCTTCGAACAAGAAAACAGCAGATTAGTAAAACCCTAGTTGTAATCATATTTTCCACTGATCCTAGATAATTTTCGGCCGTATAATTTCCAAGAAAATGATTTTGTACCTGAACAAATGAGCATCAAACGCTAAATACAATCTCGTTCATTGATGCGCAGCTCTAATTAGTTTCCTTATCTGTGGACCACTAAATATTTCGACTCTAAGTTGACTCAGGCTAATCTCAGGAAATGTACGTATTAGGCACCCAAAACAAAGTCCATCAGGATCTAAGAAACAATATGTAAAGGTTTCGATCGTGATTGACTTTTCTTCTTGGCAAAGTATGATTTACACTCTTACAACCATAGATTCGTTATTGTTGTTTATAAGTTTTCTTGAAGGTCAGTTCCTAGCATCCCATTTGCTACTCCTTAGCTATGTTGTTCCAGCGACAAAAACAATAAGGATATTGTTTATATAGACTTTGTTGTCCAAGAGGACGTTTCCTTTTTTATATCAGCACAAATCACTTAATGATGATTTTCAACATTTTCCATTGTCGTACTCGGAAGAATGACCAATGAATAAGAAGCCATATTTGTTTTCATTGCCTGAAAAGGCACATTTTTTACGACGCTTTGACCTGTCAAGAAAAAGGCAGCATTTCTCTGATGTATATTTTGACAAATCTGATTACCCTCTTATATCTAATATTGTTATCAAATGCCTGGTTACATTCGTGAGAGAAAAAGTCAGCAGATATCCTTCTGTCCTTTACGATCAAATGTAATGTTACTAAATGGATAAAGCAGATTCCTTTTGTATAATCTACAGACAAATATTTCGTAAGGCTCCTTTCAAAGGTTTATATTTTTAATAAGATCATTCGGTATTTGTTGATTCACACGTTGAAGACTCGATGCATCTGGTTCAAAATTACTGTCATTTTCTGACTAAATGAACCTGACTGCATTATGTTAATTTATAACTACAACTTAATTTCAAATTTAATTTTCGCTCATTTAATATTCATAAATATTTGTTTTGATACCACGTTGCATCTAAAATACGTACACCGATGTTGGATCTTTTAAAATCATTATCTTAACATTATACAGTCTAGAAACAAAATTAGAATATAAATGCAAAAATAAATCCCTTTAAGAATGTGGAGCACTTTCTCTCAACACCATAGTAAGTTCATGTTCGTAACTCGCATTAATAATAACAGAACAGTTCGGAAAAAGAACGATTAAGTAAAATGAACAGTTTTTGTCAACCCTATCGGTAATTGCATGGAAAGTATGCAATAACAAGAATTGTCATAATGGAGTGTTACATAATTGAATCTTATTAAAGCAAGATCGAAATTATGCTTTTAACTACCGTACTGCTGTATTTTATTGCACTTGCTGCTTGTATGTAATATAAAATGCTTATCGCTTAAGTTCTCAAGGAATGTGAAAGAACGTGACTAATCTCTATTATTATAAGTATACAACTATATCTATAGGTAACTTCATACATATATGTATATATATATACGCAATAACGGAGTAACAGAATAAGGTTTATTATTGCAAATACTTATAATACGTAGATATGACTCAACATTGCGACTAACTGGCAGACGATTATTGTAAAGTTAATTATAATTCAAAATTTGTTAGGTTATTCCATTTTCTTCCATTAACAAGTAAAAGAAATAAAAATGGACAAGCTAATTATGATTTGATTCTATATTGTTCATTCTTCTTCGGTCATAAGGACAGTTTTTGAGTGAAACTTCTCTTTTTCCACACAGACTCGAGATTACGGTTGTCGCTGCTGGCTCAATTAAATCATTGAAGGATGATTGAAGAAAGGAAATAAGAATTAGTACCCGAAAATCGGATCATGCATTCTTGTTGAAGATGTAGAATTTATTGATTCGTTGCAAAGTTGTAGAATTTATTGATACGTTATTAAGATGTAGAATCTCATTGATGCGTTGTAAAGGTGTAGAGTGGTGTAGCTGTGGTCGCTGTCGCCGAAGTAATATGTTCGTCCGCGTTGTTCTCGATTGTTTGGTGTTTTTCGGTTCGCTTGGATCGCTGACTGAGTAGTAGATATAGTCGTAATTAAGAATTAAGATTTCTATTTAGCGCGTTAGTGCTTGATGCAGACTCGCAGATACCAATTCAAAAATTGCGTCCCCTCGGCTTTAGGATGGTGCATATCTTTCAGATGAAAATATCTAGTTGGGGTATATTTCTAGAGGAGCGTTGGCTTGAGCAAACGTGTTTGGTATAACTTTTAGGGAGTGTAGAACTACTACCAACGAAAAAGCTAGTTTGATTCATTTGAAATTTAAGGATCAATATTACATTATCTGCCTGTTGACTTTCTACGAAGGTGTAAGTTGTTCCTCCAATCATAATAAAGTGCAAACAAAAATCGCAACAAGAGCTACCCTCTCAATGCAGAAGCCAGTAAATTGTCGAATTTTACGGAAGTAAGCGGCGAAGGACAAAATCACTACACATATATTATTGTGTGATGTTAGCGATTTCTTGTGCAAAGCTGTAGCAGCCGACGAAATATTGCATTTTGATATGCATATGTGTATGCTTTCTCGAATATTCTTGTTATTACGCACTAAGTCTTGACATCGCCGTGCTTCCCGCGAATAAACTATTCAGCGTTCTATATGAGCACTTTGCACTTCATTGAGGTTAAACATATATTTTTTTCTCTCGTACATTAATTTATATATTATTTTCAAAATGAATTAAAATTTAATTAGTCAATTTATATCATATTATACGATTACTTATTACCTTAAATAATTAATTGAATTAATTTACTTGGAATATGTCATCCTATAGCAGGAGTTTTTTCTAAAAAAAATGTGCGTAAAACTGGATGTCCCAACTCGACTGGGTTTGCATGCGCATATTCGTTATTACTGGAGATAAAGGTTTCGTTAAATAAGCAGTGCTTTACAATTTTATGTCCTGATTCAAAAATAATTTAGAAAAGTTTTTCTATTCTTTATTCAACCAAGTTAACCTATTAAGGACTAGATTTTTTTCAATTTCTTTTTAAACATATTTAATTGAACATCAAAGTGAAGTATATATTACAAAAAAAATATGTCCTCTCTACCAATAGAGATAAAACAGAAAAGATCAGTTGTAGTGAAATGACGACCGTAGGAGTTAAAGGTTATTAAAATAAATTGATACTATAATCTTGAACAAAATATATTTTATTATTTTTACTATATTTTAGACATCTGATGTATGTAATATTTATATGAAATATCTTATTACCTTAATTAATTAATTGGAACAAATGGCGGCTCGTGTCAGTTGGTGCTGAATAACTCTGAATTGTTTCAAGATCTTATTATATTAATTTCTATTTAATGCTGTATGTAATCCAGTCGGTTATAAATGAATGAATAAATGTAATGAGTACAACTCAGAATAGTGTATAATTTAATAGCGATTGTTTGTTCTTTGAACTTATCACCCTGACAGTTTAAATGGATAGGACACTCGACCGGAAATTGAGAGACTAGCGATTAAGTCGCGATTTTGGTTATTTAAAGATGCAAATAATAATTGTATATTAATTTCGAATCCATTATATTAAATTATATACTGTTCTGAGTTGTACTCATTAACTTTATTCATTGATTTATAGCCGACGGTATTACATACAGCATTAAATAGAAATTAATATTATAAGATCAATACAAGACAAGTGGAGCCACCTGCTCGAAAGACGCACGATTAGTCAGCTGGCAGCAGTGTCGTGTTCTACAATTCTTGTTTTAAATAGAAACATATCGTAAACGACATTTGCAAGCGTTTTACACATAGATATAGCGATTGTTTGTTCTTTGAATTTATCACCCTGATAGTTTAAATGGATAGAACACGCTGGAAATTGAGAGACTTGCGGTCAAGTCTGGATTGAGGTTATTTTTTGAAATATCCAATTGTATATTAATTTCGAAGCCATTGTATTAAATTATACACTATTCTGAGTTGTACTCATTAAATTTATTCATTGATTTATAACCGGCTGGATTACATACAGCGCCAAATAAGAAATTAATATATTAAGATCAAATAAAGACAAGTAGAGCCACCTGCTAGAGAGACGCACGATTAATGAGCTGAAAACAAAGTCTCGTTCTGCAATTTTTGATAAAATAGAAATATATCGTAAACGCCAGTTGCGAGCGGTTAGCACATATAGCGATTGTTTTCTCTTTGAATTTATCACCCTGATAGTTTAAATGGATAGAACACTTGACCGAAAATTGAGAGGCTCAAGTCCCGATTGGGTTTATTTCTTCAAAGATGCAAATAATTATTGTATATTAATTTCGAAACCATTATTTTGGTTTCTGAAGTATTCATATACAAGCCGAATTCCTTTTTGTGTTCCGCAATAAAGTTTATAAAAAACTATAGTTTATCGATAGTGCTAGCTCAAATCACAGTATCATTTGAATATCTCAAGTTATTAATAAAACCTCCTACGATTTTGATACCAAGACGTATGTCAGTCAAAGCTTCTTTATAAACTGGCTCTATATTGAAGAGCAGCGGTGATAAGATGCAACCTTGACAATCGCCTTTCCTTATTTGTAACTTTTTCTTAAGTTCATTGCTCCAATTTAACTTCCGCGATTTGACTCCGATACAGATTAGCAATGAAACATACGTTGAATTTATCAATTCCACCACTGTTTCGCAGTACTTCTATCGTTTTTTTGAGTTGTACACGATCAAATGTCTTCCGATAGTCGATTAAGTACGCCCCGCCTCCCCCCGCTTCTATTTCTCTCTTCACCACGAAAGCATTCTGACTATTATAAGATTCAGCACATCATGACAAACGGCTACCGTCCTCCTTCTAGAAGTTACGTACTCTCATGTTTGTGTTAACCAAATCAATGTTTGTTCCAGATAGAACATAAAAACACGATTTAGTGTTTATATTTGTAAGATTTAAAAAATTATTTAATTTCCATACTTAATAATCTAATTTGATCTACTCATTTTTGCAGAATCTAGCAGTGCTGGTAGTGGCAATGCAGCAAACAATTTGGAAAAAGGAAATGGCTTGAATAACCGGATGGGCATGAATAAAAATGCTCACAATGGCGCAGGACTGAACAATCAAAAACATGGCCGACTGCTTCCATGGTAGGAATGGCCTGAAAACTTTGATTATTTAATTGTCATATACCGCTGGTGATAGATAACCTGAGGGAGTCTATTATAACGTAAAAAATCCATTACAAAAAGTGTGATTTTGAGTAATTTCATGGCTATTTCATTAAAACAAAACTTACAAGATACTTACATTTATCATACTAAATAATAAGGTAATTAAATTTGGTCTACATTTATATATGTTGTTTCTTGATGTGTGTAACAATAATAAATATATTTAATAAAATAAAATCATACTTAAATTAAGATCGTGCATTATTTAATTAATTACGAAAGTTTTTCCATAAAGCATGTGTTTAAAATTTTATTACGTTTAATAAATATTAACAAACGGGGGTTTACCTTTCCATTTTTCATATCCTTAAAGTCAGAAATTTTACTATGGAGTATAGTGGCGTTCAGTGATTAGAATAGTCTTCATAAGGATAATACCTAATATCTTGCCGGAACCCAGCAAAGTCAGAGGGTACTATTGGCCGACAATTGGCTTTACGAATATCACATATGTACAGGACGGTATTTACAAATGCGGCTGAAGTTTTAGCAGCTTCAGCAACTACCACTGGATTTGATGTTTGGTGAGAAAGATACAGCTTATAGAAATAAAAATGTAAGTAATAAAGTAATCTTTCATATTTAGTAAAATGTACGAATAAATGAACAGTTGATAACTAACTAACTAACTAGATAAATAAGCTTTATTGGCATATTGTGACTTACTATCGCTTATAGACACATAGGCTAACGGAACTCCCACTCGTGACGTTGCTAATGGGGAGCTTTAGCGTTTGTCACAATAATGGCGCAAATAGATATTAGAATATTTCGGTTTCCAGCAATCTTCTCGGGCGCCAGGTCCATCTAAAGTGAGACCGCACTTCGAACTGATGTTGTTGTTCCGGTCCCCAGAGGCTCTCTGAGAACTCAAGGAAACTCAGTGGAAAGTTAACCAGGTGTCCTAGATCTTGCAGGTACCTGTAACTGAACTAAATACTAATAAGTGAAACACCATTAGAGTTTTAACAAAACCGTATATTGTTCTTCTACACAAAATGAGCAAA
>WYDF02279235.1:0-17280 GCA_009867245.2 Adranes taylori | reverse complement strand
CTGTTGAAATGGTAAAGGTGGCAATACTTGTTCCGTCGCGTTTTGATTTCGCACTTTTGTTTTATCACGATATAAACTAGTACGACGATGGTAAAACTAAAAGATGACGACTAGAATTTCTGCTTTTATATGAATCATGACTTCCATACCAAATATTCATTTTTCATTCTTTCTCACGCAATATGATGTCACCATTATTTCTACGAATTTTAGTCATGTTTGTTCATATTAAAACTGCAATGATATTTTTCCTAGAATTTTTTGTTATACCGGATGTTTTCAAGGTTTTCAAACAATATTTTTCCCATGAATTCTATTCATCTTTGTTCATGTTAATTTGAATTTGTTTGTCAGACCGGATGTTTTCAAGGTTTTTTAAAACGATGTTATTCTATGAATTTTATTCATGTTTCGCACGCTCTTTCGACGAATATAAAGCACTGACTAGCACCTATAAAATCATTCAACGCAAAGCAGTATTCGAGAGCAGACACGTTTATCTTTTTCAAATTAAATATAACCGAGAATCATGTCTCTAGTACAAAAGTATTCAGTGTAGTACCCGGTGTGGCAGCCGTCGATTGTTATATTTTTATTAAACCGAACATAAATGGCGATGATGAATATTGGTTTAAGCCCGTGATGTGGCTACATTTTTGGAATATGCAAATCCAATGCAAGCAGTAAAAGTTAACGTATTGCCTGACTGGAAGTATAAGAGGATCGAACTGGAAGGGATGCTATAGCGTAGCACCCCTTTGTCTTCCGTCAAATTAGCAAGATGAAACTGTTTTTATATCCGAGTCGGGTCTCTATGCATTAATCATTAGATCAAAAAAGCAGGAAGCGCTTGAATCTAAGAAATGGGCATTTGAAGATATTTTGATATTTTGCCATCGCTTCGAAAGACTGCTCGATATTCGGTTCTACAAAATGAAAACGATAAACCAACCTAACACTAGCAATAGTAAATGAGAAAATAATAGCTGGTGAGAATGAAAATGATGTTTTGAATAATCAACTGGCGATGATGACCAAAACAATTCCGATAATCAATGAAAATACTATACGTATGCATGATTTGGCGAAACAAATTCAGGAAAATGTAGTCGCTTTAGTAATTGGATTGCGGATATTGCTCAAGACTTTATTGCGAAGCCATCAAATACTCGTTTACTGCATGAATTATTGATTCATTCAATTCGATCTTCTGTCAAATCAGTTTTCAATAATAATAAATTAATTTTCATACGATGTCAGAAGCGAGGCGTCAATAAAGCACTGAAACGGCTCTCGCAAATGTACCAGAATCTTCAGCCCGTGTGGCGTCGATCATGTGTACCGAATGGAGTCATTGTTTTAAATTGTTTGAAAGAACAGCTGAAAGGGAACAATATAAAGTTTGCAGCAAAAAATAATAAAATCACAATAGCTACCGATGAGAATATTAAAATGTATATAAGAGATTCCATTAAAAACATGATATAAATTTAATATATTGTACCACACTAACACACACACACACACACCTGTTCATTTTCAGTCATATTCATTCGCAGTTTAGTCGCGAAAGCGTGCACATCGAATTTTACGATATTTTTAAAAGTATTGTACTAAAAAATGAATTCAAGTTGTATTATTGTTTCTAACGAGATGTATACTTGCAAAGTGTATAATAAAACGTACCAACATCTCCATCATTTACGTTGTCATGAACCCCGTTTGTAGCGCGACAAATCGCATTCAATGTTTAGTCTGCGATGCGATTTTCACGCGCCATGACAAAATGAACCAACACTTGATGAAATATCATGACAATTTCGAAATATTATGCGACGAGTGCGGTATAAATTCAAAAGTTCTGGTCCTGAAGGGATAGATCATTTGAAAACGCACACGAGAACTCCAGTAAAGAAAAGATCTATTGATATGCCATCAACATCGTCTGCTGCAATTGAAACGAAAAACCGCGTATTAGTTGCAAATCTTACAATATGGTATTTACTTCACCTAAACTGTATACCGGACAGATAAGATCACTGGAACATAATAGAAAACAACTTAATCCGATTGATCATGGACTGTATTTGCTAAAGTCGGCGTTCAAGAATAGAGGTCTTATAACGAATATTGAGTTTTTCGGATTGTACATGAAACCTGATGTTACCGAAGCAGAAAAGCAAGGCAGAAGAATATTAAGAATATGATAGCTGTTGGGTGTTAGTTGGTGTTGAATATCTAGATGTCAATATAAATAACTACCAACCGATTGCTGGTTCTTCATATTTGGAAATACCGAAACCTATTTAAAACTAGAAAGCTGTCATAAACATTAGGAGTACTGATGACGAAGATTGTTATGTGTGGTCGGTAGTTGCTGCTCTTTATCAAGCCACGAACCGAAGAGAAAATGAACCAGCAAGTAATCCACATTATTCGGCGGTATTGAAATAAGACAATATTCCGTTTCCGATGAAATTGCGCGATATCAAGAAATTTGAAGAAATGAACGAGGTTATTGTGAATGTTTACGGCTTGGAAGAGATCTCGGATAAAAAGAAAAGAGAATATAATGTTGTTGGTCCTCTCCATTATTCTTCTCTTAAACGTGAACGACACGTTAATTTAATTTTATTAGAAGACGAATCTCAATCCCAGTGTGTTTTGATTACTAACATGTCTCGTTTATTTTCGTCTCGTCAACATGCAAAATATATTTGTAATGGTTGTATAGTTTCTTTGATTCTCAGGAGAAGTTTACTGCTCACCAGAAATTCGATTGCAACCACATTAAATGTATTTTGCCTACTCCGGATCCTATCAAATTATGTAGTGGACTTGAACGTCCAGGGAACGTTTCTCAAAAACATGTCGCCGCTCTTTCGATAATTTAAGTAAATGTAATTATAATGATAATCTAACCGAATTCGAGTCTTATAGCGGGTTAGATACTACTCGCGTTTTTATTGAATATTTAACAAAGGATGCAATTCGTTTATTCAAAGAACATCTACTCCCTATTGTTCCAATTAATCCTTTAACCAACCAGCAACAACTTCCTTAATATTCAACAAACACTTGGCATATTTGGGAAAAAGAAATAAAGTAAGCGATAAAGTTAGACCATAATCATTTAACTGGCGCATATGTTCATCCGGCATGTTCAAATTGTAATCTAAACTATAAAATTCCTAAATTCTTGCAAATATTTCTTCATAATCTCAGTGAATACGACACGCATTTATTTATTAAAGATTTAGCAGAAGCCGGTCAAGAAATTGAAGTTTTGGCTCAAATCAAAGAACGGTATATTGCATTCTCAAAGAAATTAGATGTAGGTACATATAAAGATCGAAATGGTTATGAGAGAGCTCATTGTTTCAAACTCCGATTTCTCGGTTCAATTCGTTTTATGAATAGTTCATTAGAAAAATTAGCCAGCAATTTAAAACCTGGACAATTTGTTGAAGTATCTAGATCTTATCCGAATGCAGAACAATTTAATTTGATTACACGTAAAGCATATTTCCTTCAAATTTATTGGGACTGTAGAAAAAAGAAAAGACAATTAACTGGTAACTAGCTGGGAAGATGATGGTAATCGTCGTGGAGCACGCAGTCTAAAAGCTAAATTAAATTTTAGAGATAGGGTAAATGTGTATGAGAATAAGCACTTAGTGAATAAACTAGCATATTAACTTAGTTTTTTAAGTAAAAACACTTTTCCACGTGTTATCTCTAACAGTAACTTTAAACGAATATTTTCTTAAGTAATTTTAAGAATATAATATCATATGAACATATTTGAGTTTTATTGTGACTCCGTAAACGCGTACTCTTATACACACATTTGTATAATAGTACAAAAGTACACTTTACTGCTTAAAAGTACACAGACTATTTTCTGCAGAAAACAAATCCAGATATTTTAGAAATTAAGCATAGATGGTTATCAAAAAATATTTATTAAATGAACATTTTATTCTAAGAAATACAACTTATAACGATTATAATAAATTCTCACATATTGACAAAGCTCCTCTAAGTTGTTAAACAGTTTAAATATGTCTAAGTACGCAACTAATCACTCTTCGCAATAGAAACAAATAAAATCTCCTGTCACATAGGCCGTATAAGATTCGTTCCACGACTGGTTACATTGAGAGGACATGATTCAGTCTTCCATAGACTTGGAATATAATTCTCCACATCCAGGACATCTTGTATCATCATCTACATTCATTGATTTCTTTATATTTTGCTGTTTGTTTGAAGTTTTCGACGTAGTAGCCACTAACTTCCTTTTTACACTTTCTATCTTTTTTTCTGCTTAGCTTTCCTTCCAATTCACCTTTAAATGGCGTATTAGATAGGATTTCTGATTTTTGTGCTTTGAATCTACGATTAGGTTTTCCTTTTATCTTCGGCACCGGTAAAATATCTGAAGCAGTTAATGATGGATTTAAAACATCTACAATTTGGGAATTGTTGCTTGGTATTACTACTTCATCTTCGTACACCATATCAAGAGTGGTTATATCTGGTAGTGGTGTTACATGTTCTAGAGCCGGTTCGTCATTTGGATGTTCATCAGAATTAATTATTCCATTTGTTCCATATGTCTTACATCATCCCCCTCATTAATTTCTGCATGTGAATCCATAGGCATATCGGTCAAAAGAGGGGGAAAAATCAGTCTCTTCAAACTTATTGGAATTGTAAGAATATATGCTTGCTGCTTGGCATGAGTTTTGAGCCTTCTCAATGTTAGCAATGCTAGCGTAGGCAGCACTATATAATCTGACCGCATTTCCGTAATGACCATTCCTGGATTAATGATCATCCAATCGTCACACTCTCCGCTATATGCATTCTTTAAAGGGCCCAAAAACCAATATCCAGAGGTTGGATTCTGTGACTTGAATGAGGAGGTAAAGATAATAAGTCAATGTTATTTTCCCTGCAATATCGGATAGCTGCCAAATCACGATGCGAGCTATGGTTATCTAAGACTAGGAGGACTGGATTTTCCTCACTGGGTTTGCAGTAATTTTAAAAAGGACCAACCACTGACAACATAGTTCTGTGTTGATGAATCCAGAATCAGATATCATTTTGCAAGTACCAGCTAGAGCATTAAAATAAAGCTCTTCTTTCATTCTTTTTCTGGGGAAATATCTTTCCTGGGGGATGTATGTACCTGCATCACTCTCACGCAGCATAGAGCTGTTACCAGCTGTCCCCGGTCGGCACTACTTTGTTTCCTTTGTTCCTACAAGTTTTTTTCATTTGCTAATATTTTCGGTAATATTGCTAACAATTGGCTACTGTGGATAAACTAGTCTCATCCATATTGTAAATGGAGTTTTGTGTGTATTGTCGTTTTTGATATAAAGTTTTAGGGTTATCATAAAACCTATCTACCTGAATTTTCCTATCAGAAACCTATCAATCATTCTACCCATGGAACATTTTTCGGGCTGAAGTGTTCTTTTGTGCTGTTAGCAAAATCCTTTTATCCATGATTCACCTGCCATTTTTTTTTATTTTGTTGAATCTATGTTCAATGTTGTTACCTTCAGCAAACTTATAGGCAGCAATTTGCAAATATTTTTTTGCTAACTCGGTTTCCATATCGATAAAAATATCGTTAGTAAATCGCCCCAATGACTTTGGAACCGTTCCACATTTTAATCGTTTGTTAAGGTCGCTTCACTTACCCCCCATTTCTTTAGCTATACTCCTTTTACTAATTCCAGCTGCGACCTACGCTGAATATCTTGTAAGTTCTCTGTTGTAAATACGAACTGTCTTTCACTTTTTCTCTGGTATCGACTCATTCTATTAGAGAAAACCTAAAAAACGTTACAAATTACGATTTGATAACACTATGGCATCATGTGTGTAAAAGTTCGAAATGAGATCTCTTATGCGAGGTCAAGTGCGAACTCTTAAACATACAGTAACACCAATAGAAACCGTATTCGTGTTAAAAAGAATCAAATTTTTACTATTTTTTTATTGCTATAATAAAGTTTATCCCACAGAATCAAGTAAAAGCCTTTAAAATATTGTGTTCTTTCTACTTACTTCTCAAAACATTAAAATTTGAAGACTTAAACTACGGCACAATCCAGTAGATTCATTTAATCGCCATATTAGAAAATCTGTGTCGCTAATACAGATTATGCTTTGTGACCATAGAATAATAAATAGTTAGAAGTGAAACTTGCAAACAAAAAGTAATATGTGGTTTCGAATATTAAAAACAAAATGGGTGCGTACTATTGTACATATGCGTGCTCTTATACACCTTTACCATATGGCAATTTTTTTTGAAGATCTTGTTGCTATCCATTTATCTCCTGTTAAGTATGATTACGACAAACCCATGTACATCGGTTTTGCTGTCCTTGAAGTATCAAAATGGGTAATGTAAGACTTTCTCTATAAGTTCATGAAACCAACTTATGGTTCTAGAGCACGTCTGTGCTTTATGCATACTAATTCATTCACTTTACATATACACACAGGTAATCTATATAATGATATGAAACTACACATTGATCGTTTTGATACTTCCAATTTCTCTCCAACCAATCCTTACCAAATTCCAGTCCAAAGTAAAGCGGTTCGGGGGTCTTATGAAAGATAAATATGCAGGTACATTGATGTATGAAGTTTTTAGGTTTGCGATCTAAAATGTACTACCAGATTGGTGAAACATCTGTTACGAAAACAATTAAAGGTATTAAAAAGAATGTTACAAAATAATATTTCGGCTGAAGACTCGGATTTGTTTATTTCAAAAACAATGCTTCGCAAAACCCAATTAACTTTTCGATCCATGGGCATGATATTTTCACTCAGGCCCAAAATAAATTTGCCCTGTCTCCTTATGATGACAAGCGATACCTTTGTGATGATGGAATATCTACATTAGCTTGGGGACATTACAATATTCCCTGTTCTATTTCATCCGAGACCGCAATCGATGAATTGGAAGTAGAAGAAGAAGAAGACTGTATTATATTTAATGTATTGTAAATATTATATGTTATAGAATATATATGATTTATTTATATTTTATTGTATTATTTAGTTTTATATCGATTTATATTTGCAGTTACAAATCTAGTTACTTTTTGTTTACATAACCTAAAAATTTAATTTTCGCGCCAAATTTTCACAACCGGAATTGCTACGTAGTCCGCTATATTTCTTTTTCAAATGGCAGCTGTCAAACTCATGAACTGTCAATGACGCCATCTTGATTTTTCGTTTAGAACGAGTTAGGATAAGTCTCGAAGGCTGGTTAGAATCCGTGGTCGGCTACTACTTGGGTTTGATTTATTCTGTAAATACAAAACTCCCTGTATATTTAGAATAATTTTATAACGTGTAGGTTGAAGATATCTACACTTTTGTGAGTAACTTCCTTTTTTATTTATTATAATAACGACTATATAGAGCTTTGACGCACTAATGATTCACCCTATATATTGGCATATGAAAGATATTTAATTACTGTACAAAAGATGATGTTTATTTATACTCGCTTCCATTAGCTAAGGGCGACTAGAGACCCACAACCCTATCCGCTAGTCCGTTCGCAAGAATATTTAACTATATGTGGTATATGTTCAAGTACATAATATTTGCTACATACAGGATGTTTGACTATAACAAACTAATAAATAGTCAGTGGAATATAAATTTATTATTATAGTTTTTTTGCATATAAATATATAGCCTTTTGTCTTATGAAAACCTTATCATCTTCTTTACAAATACAGTTTTGCGGATCTCCTGTATTTAGACAATGTGCCATTACGGTATCAATTAATTCTTCATGTTCTTCGACTGGTATTTTATTAAGCCATGGACAAATTGATGAAACAAAATCTGAAATGGATAAATATAAATTATGATTCATAAATGAGATATTTCAGGAGTGTGGGTTAGTCGATATAATTAATATATACAATATAAGCATAATATAAACAAATAAATAAATTCTTAATATTCTTCAAGGAAGAAGGGAAGACAACTATCTACTTATCTAACCCCCATCTAAGCTCCCCATTAATTCCTAACTTTCCCAAGTCCCCTCCACCCTATTCCCTTCCCTCTCCTCCCCACCTATCCTCATCTTTTACACTCACTATTTCCATTACCTCATTTTAATTATTTCTTTCTTTATCCTTCTCATAGTATCCAAGTCCTTTCCTTCTTCACCCAAATTCACCCTCCCCAACTCCTTTTCATTCTCACACCTTTATATCCTCTCACACTCATTCATTCGGTGCATCAATTTTTCTTCTTTTTTTCACATATCCTACACATTCTCCCCTGCTCTTTCATCCAGTATTTATTACTCTCCTCCTCATTCCCACATCTAAATCTAGCAATCATTCTTTTCTCTCCCATGCATAAATCTAATTTCAGGTAATTGCCATACCTTCTTTGCCACTAATCCATTTATACTTACCACTATATCTACTTCCTCTTATTCTTTCCTCTCTCTCTATTGCTTTTCCACATCTTTTATCCTTTCCATAATCTCATTTACTCGTTCTCCCTCACCCATCATTTTCTCAAACCATCTTTCCGTACCATCCTATCATTCTATTCATTTTTGATCTGCACTTAATCCATTCATTCGCACATCCATCCCTTTCACCCAATTATGCACTATATAAACTTCCTTAAGTAACCTTTTCATCATCCTTCCAAATATTCCCTTCAAATTTCACCATTCTGTTCACTCCACTTATCCAACATTTCAAACATCCAATCTGCTCTCTCTCCATCCTCTCTCTTTCCACAACCGCTCATACTTCCGATCCATACACCTTCATACTATTCACGTACAATCCATTACCTTCAACCTCATACGCACTGACTATCCAAATCTTCTCTTCCATACCATTCCCATTCTCTCCATTACTCCTCTCGCCTTCTTCGACACCATATCCACGTGGTCTTTACATGATCCATTTGGGGCCAATAAAAAACCTAAATATTTAAATATCTTCACTCTTTCAATCCTCTGTCCTCCTATATCAAACACATCTTTCCTACCCTCTCTGCCGCCTTTCTTACACACCATTATTTTCGTCTTATCCACGCCCACAACCAAACCCCTTCTATCGATATATCCGTTCAGTCTTCCAATCATTTCATTCATTTCCTCCCACCTACTCGCCACACAAACTATATCATACGCGCACGTCATAGACCATATCTTCTCCCTCCCAATTTTCAGCCAACCGGCCTGTCCTCTCTCTAATACCTCCTCCAAATCTGTTAGATATATATTGAAAAGACATGAGCTCAGTGGAAATACCTGGCTAAACCCTCTGCTGGTTCAGACTCAATGGTAAATTTCTAGACCCAAAAATGGGTAAGAACTAACCCCACTAGAGCTTATGAGGGTTCTCAACAAATCTCCACCAGCACGAATGAAAGGCGACCCCCGCTTCCTCCCAAAGGCAAAAAACCCAAAGAAACTTCGTCTGCAGGTTTCGCACCTGCAAACAACAAGCGCAGTCAAGCGCCCAACTGAAACACGCGCATCACGCGCCAAACCACAAAAAAACACACACAGTCCTTCCTCATGTCCAATCCCCCACTCTCCAGACCATCTTCTTCCCAATCTTCCTACTCGTCTACTAGGGAGTTCTACCCAGAACCAACAAAAAGCTCCTCTTACGAATATGTCGTAAGGAACATCCCTGACTCGCACGCATCCCAAAAATCCTTTTTCCAATTAACCCAACTCACTCTACTCAAATATGTGGTGAAGACCATCAAGGTCAACGCAAATAGGACGGCGCTCATCGCAACTCTCGAACCAATTTCCTCCTGACTCCAAAAAACCCTCCAACAGTTCACAGGCCATCGTGAGCTCACTTTCCAACCGCGTTTCCGAAACGCACAGCCATCCAAAAAACCCACGTACCATTCTTACTCTCTTGTTGTCAAAGGAGTAACCCAGGACATCTCAGTCCACGATGTGGATGAGGCCCTCGAAATCGACGAAGCCGAAGGCTCCCAGGACCTCAAAGCCTTCAGAGTCATTTCTCGACAGACAAATAAGTCCCTCAATAGGATCCGTGTGATCACAAATGACCGTAGCAGATATGCCACTCTTTTACGCAGAGGCTTGTATCTCTATGGCCGCTTCTACCCTGCGGAGCGATCTCACAACCCGACGCCAATCGCAAAGCAATGCACAAAGTGCTTTGCCACCGGCCATTCTGTAAACGAGTGCCAAAACGAGCTGATCTGCTTCAAATGCGGCCATTACCACCGTGCTCGCGTATGCGAGCAAATCCACCCCAAATGCCTCAACTGTGGTGGCAGAGATGAGGCATGGTCCAACAAGTGCCCCAATAAGCAAGAGACTCCCAAAAATATGAGGAGATTGCACCCGCCAAGTGTATAGACTCATCCATCCCTTCAATTCCTGAGCAAAAGACTGAGAAAATCTGGCGCTCAACCGTCCACAAAGACCTCATCCGGGTCCTAACCTCCACCCGCCTCAATGTCTTGCCTGACAAGCGCTCCATAATTCAGGAAGCAATCGGGTTCCCGCAACCTTCTACGTAGGGAAAGCTACATATCTTTAGCCATCCATAGTAAGTGTGCTAGTACTCCGTTTCACATTCTCACACAATTTCAACATGTTGAGTATGTGGCTGCAAACGTTCATTTCACAAGTGTCACTTTCTTCTCTTATCCCATATCACAGAAACCATTTCTCAGGATTTTCTTCAATTCATCTCACTTCTTCCGAAAGCCATAATCATGGGCGACTTTAACACTCGCCACGTGGATTTTGGCGACTCGGCAACAAATGCAAACGGCGAAATTCTCACTAAGTGACGGTTTTTTTAAGGCACAGATTAACATATTAATTTTCAAAATCATTAATATTACACATCGAGTGCCTTAACACTACTACAAATGTCTCATTAAGTATTACAAAATGAGTGATTACAGAATGATTGTCAGATTTCGATGTGGATGCGAAGAAAGTGGTAGTAAATAGTGAATGGATGAGAAGGAGAGAATGTGCAGAGTCTGTAAAAATTCAGGTGAAAGAAAGGATCTCTACGCAAAAGGATGTGGTGGTGTAGTACGGACTGAAGGAAGAGAGAGTTAAGGAAACTTGGAAAGTGAAGTGGGTATAAATGTAATGAAAAATTTGCTTATGGAAAGAAATGAAGTAAGAATGAAAGAGTTGTTTTGTTTGAAATAATGGGGATATTTTGTACGGGATGAGAGTAGTTGGGTTCATATACGTTTCTTTTGGTCTTGATGAAGCTGGGATGCAAAAGGATGTATAGGAGTAGAATGCAAGACTTTATGAAGTAGAATTTCAGTTTTTGCGTTTGTTTTATGTAACACAGTCTACTTTGTTTCCTTATAGTTTAATATTATGCCAATAATGATTTCTTTGATAAAAAATTGAAAAACAAACCGCTTTATCGGACGTGTTTAATACTCGTGAAAACATAATGAAGGCCGTTAATTACCAACGTTACGTACGTGGTTCAGAAATATATCGAATTTGATGGAAATTATATAAAGTTAATTTATGTAGTAAGATCTGTTTCTTATTTATCTTATTGTCCAGCTCAGCAAATATTATTTGAACCCTCGTATTTAGATTAAAATTATAATTACATAAATTACCTCTAAGACAATCTAAATCAGGATATGGACATTCTGTAGGGACGATATCATATAATATATTGCCAAAACCATTTTCTTTCAACATTTTACACATTTCATCTTTCATATCGGAATCTTCATAAGGATGTCTGTATAAAGTTTTTTCTTCAACTAATTTACTTGCCCACTTGGAATCGGTGACTATTTTTCGATAGCTTATAGTAATCAAGTTATCTTTCACTGGTATTATGAAAAATATGTCACCATTGGGCAATAATAAATTACTAACATTTTTAAACAGTTGCCTAAAAATTTAGAAAATATTTGATTACGTCTAGTTTTAACACTAAAATAAATAAATAAGTGTTTTGCTTTATAAAGCACTAATCTGTTGTTGATTAACGTAAAGAAGACCAATGTCATACCATGAATCATAAGAAGTAAGATTTGTATTCGTCGTTGACATCATCTTCCTGAGATCAATAACACCAAATTAACAAAAAGATGAAATTAACAAAAAATAACCCACAAGTCATTTAATTGTCAAAATATGGAGAGATGTAGATGAACAAAATGTAACTTACTGAAATTACACCATTTACAACTGCAATTTAAGCAAATTTCAGCAATTATCAGTCAAATTTCAGCAATTGTAATATGACATTTGGTTTATATAAATGATATTGAGCAATTATCAAACGAAATTAGGTTCGTGCATATAAAACTCAGCAATTATGAAATGAAACTCGGTTTATACAAATGAAATTTAGGAAGTACAATACGAGGGTGCAATATGAGTACAATACGCTACGTGACAACGAACGTCAAAAAGAATATTTAGTTTGGTTTTTTCAACCGTCGCAAGAATGCAACTTATGTGTATTGTGACAAATGGAAAAAGTCAAATATCGTTCGGTGACTAACTTCCTTCACAAGAAAGGGAAAACCTGTGCAGAAATCAAAGCCGAACTGGATGCTGTTTATCGTGAGCTTGCACCGTTGCTAGCAAGTTAAATTTTGGAAAGCTGAATTTGTTCGTGGTCGTACGAGTGTTATTGATGATGACCACCCAGGGCGCTCAAATATCATCACTACACCAGAAATCGGCAACAAAATCCATGATATGATTATGGCAAACCGTCGAATTAAAATCCGTGAGCTATCAAAGGCTACATACATATCAACTGAGCGTGTACACGCCATCATCCACAAACATTTGGAAATGAAAAAGGTATAGGCGCCGCGTTTACTCACTATCGGCCAAAAACGCACACGTATGACATTCGGAGATGCTTTTGGCGAAAATAAGCGTGATTCGAAGAATTTTTTTCATCGATATGTCACTGTTGTTATAACGTGGATCCATTACTACACGCCGGAAGCGAAGGAATAGTCAAAGCAGTGGAGAAAAACCGGCGAAGGCCCACTGAAGAAGGCAAACACAACCTGACTGTATTTTTGTGATGTAAAAGGCATTATTTTTATTGATTACTTGCCAAAGGGTAAAACCGTTACTGGCGATTACTACACAGCATTATTGGACCATTTGGACGCGAATTGAAGAAAAAACGTCCTGGTTTGGCTTCCAAAAAAGTTCCCTTCCATCATGACAACGCACCCGTTCATAGAGCGGCCGTCATGGAGGAAATCGAACAAATTAAGCTACGAATTGATCGACCATCCACCGTATTCTTTTAAATGTGGCAACATAGCGTTTTACACGATTTGCAAGGATGGCGCTACTTTCATTCCACGCATAATACAATATACTATATGGAAGTGAAATTTCAGTCTTCTAATTTTAAAACTGAATTTCTCCATTGAATAATGATTTTCAACTCCTCCCAAAATTATAATGTGCACTCGCCACTGATAACAACATTTATTCAATTGCTAATAATAAAAATAATTTTTCCTGTAACTTTGCATATATGTGCTATTATGTAGGTCTTACAAGTAAGTAGTAAGAGATAGCGGATTCTAAAGAACCCTCAACCCTCAAGACCTATCTTTAACTTGTTCTAAACGAAAAAAACAAGATGGTGTCATTGACAGTTAATTGAGAGAGCTGTCATTTAAAATTCAGTATGGGCGACGACGTACAAGACGGCTCGAAATTTAAATTTTGAGATTATGTAATAAAAAAATAACTAGATTTATCACTAGATTTTAATAAAAAATAACTAAATTTGTAGCTATATGTGAGGTCTAACATAAATAGCCGCACGTATTTGGGTTTGATAACCAAAATGGCAGATCATTAAATTTTGAGGTTATATAATAAAAAAATAACTAGATTTGTAACAAGATTTAAAACAAAAAAACTAGATTAATGATGTACTAACATTTTGTCGAAAAATTTCCTTACCTATAATGTTTTCAGATATCTTATAAGCCGATTTTAGTCAAATAAAGATCAAATTAGGTATGTGCATATTTCAATGTAAACGAGGTTCCAATACGAATTCAGTATAAAAAATAAACTAAAAATTCAATATATCGTCATTATGAACAATTTAAATTATATTAAGGTGTTTATATATGAATATTTACAAATTCAATCTCAATTCCTCAACTCTTTCAATCTCAGCTCTTCAGTACAAAAATATTAGCTAATATCAATCAGCTCGCATAATAAACTTCAAACAGGTATAAGCTGAGCACCATAACTGGATTTGTAACTATATGCGAGGTCTAATATAAATAGTCGCACGAATTTGCGTTTGATAAGCAAGAGGGCGGATCATTTACATAGGGATACATCTGTCTGAATACGTTTCGATATGAATACATCTTCAGTACAAAAATAATAGCTAATAACAATCAGCTCGCATAATAAATTTCAAACAGGTATAAGCTGAGCACCAAACAGCATAATTTTATGTATAATTTAGATTTTGAATCGAAAATACAAAATTTGGCGCGAAATTTAAATTTTAGGTTAAAAAATATCTAGATTTGTTACTAGATTTAAATAAAAATACTAGATTTGTAACTATATGTGAGATCTAATATAAATAGTCATTTGTGTTTGATAACCAAGATGGTGGATCATTTGAGGTAATGTAATAAAAAATTAACTAGATTTAAAACAAAAAATAACTAGATTTAAAATCAATGTACGGGGGTGTACAAATTTTTTTTTGCGACATTTAAATGTTGAATCGAAATTATATTTCGATTCTAGATTTGATTTGAATCTACTTATCAAATAAAAAATAACTAGATTTTAAACAAAAAATAACTTTGTAATTATTAATATGAAATATAAATAGATTAAATATATATATTTAGAATATAAATAGAATTATAAATATAAGTAGACTTGTAATTATAAATATGATATCAATATAAAAATAATGTATAGGGAGTGTACTAAATTTTTTTTTTAATGTGACAACTATAAAGTTTTTAGATATCATATAGACCGATTTTAGTTAAATAAAGATCAAATGATAGCCAAATAAATAAAACAATCAAATATAATAACTCATATTTATTCTAAAATATATATTTACAATACATTAAATATAATCCAATAAAAAACTATACGTCTTCTTCTTGTTCTTTTATTTCCAATTCATCAATTGCGGTCTCGGAAAAAGTAGATGAAGAAATATTATAATGGCCCCAAGCTGAAGTGGATATTCCATCAGAACAGATATACCTCTTGTCCTCAGAAGGAGACAGGGCAAGTTTATTTTGAGTCTGAGTAAAAATATCATGACCTATAGAGCGGAAAGTTAATTGAAGTTTGCGAAGTAATGTTTTTTGAAATAAACACATTCGAAAATCTTCAGCTGTAATATTATTTTTAACGATATTATTTTAAATGCCTTTAACTTTTTTTATTATCGAAGTCTCATCTATCTGACAATACATTTTCGATCACAAACCTAAAAGTTCATACATTAAAATCCATGCATATTCGTCTTTCATAAGACCAGGCCTTATTGAGGAGAGGAATTTGGTAAAGATTTGACGGAGAAAAATTAGGAGTATCGAAACGTTATATTTAACTTCATGTCATTATATAAATTATCGGTCTGAATATGCAACGTGAAAGAATCAGTATCCATATAACATAGCTTTACGTTGGATCCATACATGGGTTTCATGAATTTGTAATAGAAATCATACATGAGCCATTTTCAAAGTTCTAATACGGAAAATCCAATGTAAATTGGTTTATCTTAAAAGTACTTGACTGGAGATAAATGGATAGCAACAAGATCTTCAAAAAAAATTGCCATATCTCTAATATTAAATTCTGCTATGAAGCGATGATGACCTTCATCTCCCATTAAGTTACGAGTCCAATATCTTTGCGCTTTTCAATATTTTCAATAAATTTCCCAAACATCGCATTGTTCATTAGTTTAGAAAAATCCTTCTCAAAACTATTTGCAGCAGCCTGACCCATAGTTGTATTCAATGAAATGTATTGTTTTAACAATTTCGATTATTTGAATCGTAAAACACTATGAATTTTAGTCAATTGCAATCCATGTTCAATTGCTTGTTGATCTACACGATAATGAGCAACATATTAATCTTTTTTCTGAAGATTGGGATCAGTTTTGACTGTTTGAATTTCGATATGGGTGGAACCATTGTCTCAGCAAGGAACGGTAAATCGTTATGATCATCATGTATTTCTTTTGGATATTCAACGTCAATTTCCAAGATGTATCCAACTGGAAAATTTTCAATTTCTGCTTATGATAAAAATTTCAAGTCATCATAAGGTAAAGGTTGAGATAGGGCCCAACCATATAAATTGTTCGCATCCCAATAACCAAGATATGATGTTGGTGTCGAAGAATCATACGTATATTCTTTATTATTAGACATGTATGGATTATTGGCTCGAGCATGACGATGCATGCTACTGGAGATTCCACCTCGAATAGAATTTTGAATAAAATGCTATTTTTCAATATCTGTGAATAATTCAATTTTAATATTTGTAATTTTCAAACCGGCAGAAAACGACAGACCTGGAGCAGAGTAGTACTGCGCTGCATCCAATCCATATGCATTAAACATACAGATCTAAAATTCTCGAAAACGTCTGCTAAGGGAAGTACATCAGTTTTTAGATATAAGCGTCGCCTAAATTTGTACAACTAAATTTATTCCAAACTATTTGGGCATGCGAAATATTTGTTTGATTTAAGTTATTATAAAATAATCTATTTCTGATAAACTGATATCATAAAATTTCTCAAAGCAATCAAGATATTCATAAGGAAATATGCCTTTACGTGTAATTAAATTAAATTAAATTTTCTGAATTCGAATAGGATCTGCGTATTTCAACAAATTGTTCAGGCTTCAGATTGCTGGCTAATTTTTCAAGAGAACTATTCATGAAACGAACTGAATCGAGAAATCGAAGTTTGAAACAATGAGCTCTCTCGTATCCGTATCTATCTTTATAGTTTCCAATATCTATTTTTTTCGATAATGCAATATACCGTTCGTTAGTTTGAGCCAAGACTTTAATTTCTTCACCGGATTCTGCTAAATCTTTAATAAATAAATGCGTGTCGTATTCACTGAGATTATGAAGAAATATTTGCAAGAATTTAGGAA
>WYDF02279224.1:2762-17280 GCA_009867245.2 Adranes taylori | reverse complement strand
TATCTTAAATATAAAAATTAACTTCCCTATGTTTATATTCGCAAGCAAAACTCAAAAACTACTCGACACATATTTTTGAAATGTTGACACAACTGGATTCAAATACGCGCGTGTTTTTATATACTTAATACGGGAACACGGGAATACGTGTTCTCGGGAATAAGGAAAAAAATCTGGAAATCTTTACACAAAGTTGCATTCGAATACGCGGGTATACTTAATGCGGGAACAAGGGAGTACGGGACAAGGGAATAAGAGAACACATATTCTTTAAATTTTGTTAGGCAATATTGGTGGCCGCGTCGCGGTTGTAATGCGAGAACACGGAGATCAAACAGATCAAATCTGTTCACGACAGATCAAATCGTTCAAATCAGTTCAAATCAGTTCAAATCAGATCAAATTAGTTCAAATAAGATCAAATCAGTTTAATCAAAACAGATGAAATCAGTTCAAATCTGATCAAATCAGATCAAATCAGATCAAATCAGTTCAAATCAGTTCAAATCAGATCAAATCAGATCAAATCAGTTCAAATCAGATCAAATGATATCAATACAGTTCAATTCAAATAAAATCAGATCAAATCGGTTCAAATGAGATAAAATCAGATCCAATCAGTTCATGCGCAGATTCAACCACTGATAAGACTATAGTAGCCTTGGACGCCAGACTGGTATTTTAGAAATTAGTCAAAAAGAGAGTCAAGAGCGATCATAGGCTATGGCAAATACTGTAAGCAACTACTGGGAAGAAGTGAACCAAGAGCGACCATAGACCGCGCCGCGGAGATTAATGGGTAGGTGATTTTTAGCTCACGCAAGTTTTATTTAATTTACCCTAAACAACTATTATGCAAATTGAATTTACGAGTTATAAGGTGACAGTCTAAATTAAAAGGTTCAAGTTTTGTTTTATGCCAGATATAACAAAACGTAGGACTTCCCGTATATGAAAGATGGGGTGGCAATTTTTTTATGATACAATATTGGATTAATAAAAAGAATACAGATTCTTTACAAAAATAAAAAAATAATAAGATTTAAGAATACTTATAAAACAATTATTAGTTTTATTATTCCCAGACCTATATATTCCTCTCACATCTCCTCAAAAAAATCTCACATCTCCTCATTATTTTCTCCATCTAATCTTCTGTCTACAACAAATACCAGCATCCATTCATTGTTCATTCATTCATTGTTCATGTGCCAACAACATTACTTCCCTCTTTCTAGAGATACTAAACTTCTTTTCCTATCATCCATTCAAAACTCATTGTCCCCTTTCTTCGCTTCCACACCTTGCTATAATCCTATTTTCTTTCATATTCCTTCCAGATTTTAAATATTCTGGCATTGTACAACAACCTACATGAATTCATTTTTCTTGTTCCTATTTCTTATATAAAATAAGTTTTAATAGTCAAACAGTCATACATATCTTTATAAAGAAAAACTTACTTCCTCTGCTTCCTCATAAAGAGGAGATTCTACTAAATCTTCTGCCAATTCATGTTCATCGCCAAATTGCAATAGCATTTCTTTCTCCCAACGTTTTGATTCCAAGGCATGCCGCTTTTCCTCTTCATTATCGTAGTTGTCTAGCTGTAGGCTCATATATTTTCTTATAATATTGATCACATCAAATAATTCTTCAGCCTCGTCGAACATATCGCTACCAGGACCTAAGGAACATCATTGAATAAATACCGTCAACAGTAATGTTCTCATTTTAGTATTTACTGGCACTTTATTAATTACCGTATTTAATTAAATTAAATACTGGCAAATATTTGGAGTACCTTAATTCTAGGATGGTCTATAATGAAACGCCCAGCATAACCTCTAAGTTTAAAAAATCTCGATTTATTAACAAAATAAGTCTTTTTATATCTTAAGTTTAGACCTTTAATCGTTTGTACTAATTGTTTTCTGCTTATTCCGCTTTTGAAGCGTATTAGTTTCATTCAAAGATGTACTTTGTATAAGAATATAAATTATATCTTTCACGTGTTTTACTTCACTTCATTCTCAGTGATATCATATCGCGTTTATGCTACGATTCACACGTATTTAAATGAGCAAACGTGTAATTCCTACAGAATCGAAACAAAATTACATTGATTTTTATGGAAAACACCCACAAATTTAGGATTAATTTTTTTTCTTCATTGCGCATTTAGGTAACGGTCCGTGTAGAGTTTAGCGCATTGCTAAATATATAGCGCTGACTTTGATTTTTCAAATCAATGAAGTGAATAATCATGTCGCTCGTCCAAAAAACATTTAGTGTTGTGCTCAATGTATAAACTATCAATTGTTACATTTTACGAAGTATTAACGCAAATGGTAATGAAGAATTTTGGTTTGAAGCACGTGAAATTGCCGCGTTCTCAGAGTATAAAAATACAAGACAAGCAATACTAAAGAATGTGATTAACGAATTGAAGCGTACTTGGAATGAATTAAAAATATACTTAAAACATAACGATCTTTGTGTACAATCAAAATGGCAAGATAGTACTATTTTCATATCCGAACCTGGACGCATAAATTTCACGATCGAAAAAGACGGAATCAATTAATTGAATACATTTTATTTAAAAATGTATTCAATTAATGCGAGTTCTGAATTTGAAAAAGATTTCTACAAACTCCTTAACAACTCCCTGTATGGTAAGTCGATGGAGAATATGGAGAAGCGACAAGATATCCGATTAGTAACATCTTGGGAAAATCAAGGACATCGAATCGGGGCTCGCAGTCTGATTGCAAAAATGAATTTTCGCAATATCTCTATATTCTCAGAAACTCTTTCAGCTATACACATGCAACGTCTAAAACTCATCTACGATAAACCAATCTATGTTGGATTTGCTGTACTTGATGTATCAAAATGGCTCATGTATGATTTCTTTTATAAATACCTGAAGCCCACATATGGTAGTAAAGTAAAATTGTGTTATATGGATACCTAGTCATTCACCATAAGCATTGAAACCGCTAATCTATATAACGACCTCAAATTAAATTTAAATAAATTAGATACCTCCAATTACAGCCCATCTAATCCCTATCAGATCCCACTTCAAAATAAAGCAGTTCCCGGACACTTAAGGATGAATATGGCGGTAGACATTTATTTGAGTTCATCGGTCTGCGTTCGAAAATGTCAGATTTCCGAAGTGTCTTTGACGAAACGCGTTAAAGGCGTTAAGAAATGGTGGTACAGAAATAGATCCGAAGAAGATTTCCGAAGAAGATTGTTCGACCATACTCTTCTTTATAGATCCCAATTAAATTTTCGCTCAATTAATTACGACATTTATACTCAAAATCAAAATAAATTGTCCCTGTCACCGTTCGATGACAAACGGAATAAATGCCTGGATGGCGAAACCACCTTGGCTTGGGGCCACTATAACATACCTTCTCTTGAGTCTGAGGCTAGCGAATGAGTGTATGTATATGTATAGTTTTTGCCAATTTTCTTTCTAAATTTCTATTACTTTTCTCAAAATTTTTTACATTTTTCACAGTGGTTCGAGTAGTGTGGAGTAGTACATATTTAGAATTTAGCATTTTTTCGAAACGACGATCGTTGATAAGAAAATCAGTTTAGACATTCTTATCATTTTAAATATGGATTGTAAATATTATATTTTCTGTAAAAAATAAATATGAATTATTCTATTTAATTGTTTTATTTATTTAGATCTCTATTTGACTAAAATCATTCGGTTTTATTTCAGATAAAGATCTAATATTATATCTAGTACTATTTATTTTCTAGTCATTCATATTGACATATTGCGCTCTAAAAAATCTCTAGTGATAAATCTAGTACCTTTTTAAACATCTAGTTAGAAAAAATACCCATTTAATGCGTGACGTCATAATTTTTTTAGAACGAGTTAAGGTAAGGTCTGGGAGGCTGGGAGGCTGCTTCTGTAGGAACTAACTCTTACTACAAAAGTTAAACGAGTATTTCATATTGCTGCCTGAAATATAGAGACTTTCTGCTGCCTGAATTCCCGAGGCCTGCGGCCGCACCTACAGCGTCGATAACGCATTGCCGCAATCATGTATATAAACTTTCATGGCGATTGACTGAACCGTGTTTCAAAACCCCCTTTGGGGTTGAATTTCGAAAAATCCCTTCTTAGTGGGCGCTAATGTCATGAGGAGAAGCCTTTGACAAATTTTCAACTTTCTAGGTGTAGGGTTTTGGGCTGGGCTTGATGAGTCAGTCAGTCAGTGAATCGGGCGTATCCTATTATATATAGAGATTCTATTGGGAGACAAGGGGATTATAATTAGAACGTTCGGACTCAATAACTAAAAGAATATACTTTATTAGTAGTAGATAGATTGAAGTAGGTATTAAAACGAAGTGTATTTGTCTAAAGTAATAAACGATTCTAGTATCTCTAATGTGAGAGCAGGAAGGCTATGCAACCCATACGAAAATCTCCCCTCTTACCAGCGTCACGTCGGAGAGCAACCCTCTGCTTCAAAATAGAACGTGATAATTATAATATCAATATTTGTAATACGATTTAATAACTTACCAGAAACTCGTAATGGTAATCTACTAAGACACCTCTTTTTATGAACACTTTTGTCGGGACAGGAACCGGTAACAATTAAAAGAATATCTTTGTATCTTTGTGCTTCTTCCATTATACCCTCGACAGATGTTGTTAATTCCGAGGAGGCATTGTTCATATCCGAAAGTTTAGCACCACGAATAATCGCTAGATAACCTTTTGGATTTTCAACGTTTTTTAAATCTATTACAGTGTTCTTCACTGTTTCACTGAATGATGCTTCTGAGAGATTTGGATGACCTAAAATATCCGACCTAGTACTCTATGATTGCGTAAGAAAAATGATTAGAGAAATTTGCTATAACATCAACATCTGAAAGTATACAGGGTGCTGCACCAAAATCAATTTGAATTTCCTCCCATTCTACACCACATAGCTTGACACATGTACTAAACATTCATAATCTCAAAACAGTCATATTGTTGAAAACAAGTGCGGCGTATAATCAAAGAGCCGCGATTATCGAATGTGTTCGCGCTGGGCGTTCTGCGACAGAAATTATTCGATTCTTTGGGTACCTACGATCGACTGATTATGATATCGTCGCCAAATATAACGAGCCGGAGAAGCCTAATGAAGGTTTTGCAACACCGGCAAGGAAAACTCATTCGAAGGAGCGCGTTGTCAGGATGTCCTAAATTATTCAACCTGATTTTTAAGGATGCAGGAGAGTCGATTCGAAAATTTTCATCGGTTGTCGATGTGAGTCAGAAAAACTACGCGTTGAATCGTCGAGGAGGACCTCCGGTACAAGTCTTATACAAATAAAGTGTGACAGACGTTTTCCGAATCTGCCAGAAAAAAGCGAGTTGAGCGCTGTAACCTGCTTTTGTGTTGTTTACGAAACAATTCCGCTGGACGCCTTAGGTTTTTTTTTTGAAGATGTTCCCATTGTTTCCAGAACGAAATATTCGGCGAATGTTCACATGTTAAGTGTTATGTCCTGTGAGGGCGATGTCATGCCACCGCATTTTTTACATAGGGGAAAATGTCATAAAAGAAGTTGATTTGTGGTGAAGCCGTGGATGGAAACTGTATCGGCTGAAAAGCCGTATGTTTTCCAGCATGATGGTGCACCACACTCACACAAGTCATGTGGTACAAAATTCGTTATCGGACAACTCGACATGTTTCGGTCCAAAGAACTTTGGGCTCCCAAAGAGCCGCTATTGAAACGTCATTCACCGATATGGACCGTGATTCATTAAAACGGGCCTGCAAACGCTTCAGAGCGAAAATGGAGGGGGTTATTCAGGCAGAGGGGGTTGTATTGGGTAAATGTATTCTTTATGACCTAACAAACAATTTAGTAAAAAAAAATTGTATACTTCTCCATTTTTGCAATAAAAATTATGTTACAAAAAATGTTTAATTTGTCCGGATTTTAGCACCGCACCCTGTATAATTTAACTTAATTGAAAATCGGTATCAAATAAAAAACAATGCATAAAATAATAATAATAGTGAAGAGAAGTATATACATATATGATCTTCATATGACCTTCATATTGATCTTCATATGACTTTCAATTATTATTAAACATTGAAAAATGAATTACCCATCTTGAAACAAAAAATGGACAAAGAAAACAAAATAAACAAAAATTTAGAAATGCATTTTTTATCATCCTTTTCTCTTTTCCCCTCATAATTCTTTCCATTATTCCTATCCCTTTTATTCCTCTTTCTAAATACTCTCTAATATTACCATCTAACTCCCTTTCTTTCTTTCTCCATATAATTTCCAAACATTCCATAAACCATTTATCTTCATTTCTTCTAAAAATTCTACATAGTTTCTCACTTTTAGTCATCCAGTATCTATTACACCTTTCCTCAATCCCGCATCTGAAACGCGCTCAGTCATTTTCTTTCTATTCTCACTTTAGCCATCATGTATTCCGGGAATCCTTCTCCATTACTATTACTTTTAAATCTGCTCTTACACCTAATGTTCCTCAATCTTCCCTACTTTTCTAGCAATTCCACATCATTCACCAGCTCATCCACGTCTCATCTTCCCATCGACCATCCTATTCTTTCATATGCTCTCTTTCATTCTCTTGCTCTTGCTCATTCATTTATGTGTATCCCATTCCTTTCATCCTCTTCAACACTTTCAAGTATACTTCCTTAACTAATCTATCACTTTCGTCAATCATTACCTTTTATCATACTTTGTCATTTTCATCATTTCTTTGTTCCAACATTTGTACTACCCCAATTTTTGCAAAACAATCTCACTCAGAATTGAATTTTCCACTCCGATTACTTTCTTTAGCATCCCAACTATTACCTTCTCTATTTGTTCCCTTTATTTTACTCCTAATATTTCCGCGCCGTACATCGTTATTCTCCTCACGTAGACCTCCATTTGCACTATTCTCATATACCGAATCTCCAAATCTCTTTTCCCTCATATATCTTAACCACTCACTTGCGACTCTTGCTTTCTTTACTACTATCTCTAGGCGTTCGGCTTTTATTACACTTCCTATTTTTACAAAGCATAAATCTTAAATAATTGTAGCTTTTTATATTTTCAATCTATATTCCTCCTAGTCAAATGTATCCTTCCTGCTATCTCTTCCTCCTCTCTTGCGTACCATTATTTTTGTTATTTCCACATTCACTTGCATTCCTCTTTTCCGTACATATCTTTTGACTCTTTCAATCATCACTTTTATTGCCTCTTTCGATTTTGCCATAGATACTATATCACTTCAAAGCCTACACTTTCTCTCTCTATCATCATCTCTCCACTCTGTCTCTTCCTTCCAAATCAGATATGTCGACGTTAAACAGGCACCCATTCATCGGGTCCTCTTGTCTCACTCCCTTTTAATTTCCAACCATTCTGACACATTGCGTCTCGCTCTTGCTCTAATATTTGTTCCCTCGTACATTTCTCTTATTATCCTTCTTATTCTCTTTATCATTCCAATTGCTTTCATCCATTTTAATAGCTTCTCCTTTACAATGTTGTCAAATACTCCCATTATGTCCAGGCTTATCTCCCTTACACAACTCTTGTCTTAGTATTAGCATTAGTATTCTTAAGGCAGCGTAGGCAACCGAGTTGATGAGAGCTGCTACTGCACCAGACTGTTTCAATAGTTACAGTCCAGTCCGTTCTTAAACTAGTTTTTCGATGTGGCATTAACAATGTCCACTGGCAGTGAGTTCCATTGTGCTACTATTCTGCTGCTGATAAAGTGTTCCTTTGGTTTGCGTCGACAGAATTCGGTACTTAGTTTGAGGCTGTGGCCACGCAAGTGGGTGTGTGTTTCTTCCTGAATTTCCACTAGGAACGGAAGCTACGGGGGTGCTTATCTCTCTTTATAAAATAGATTCCCAATCTCAGCCGACAGTTTAGTAGCTCTTCTCTTTACACGTTCCAGAGCCTCAATGTCTTTCATAGAATATGGATTCCAGATCAGATGATCATATACTAATATTCGACGAATGTATGATTTGTAAAATATTAGGAAGGCACTTGCTGTTAAATTTGGAAATGCCTTCTTCATTATATACAATAGAGTGGTTGTTTTTTTACTACCCCATTTATATGCTCATTCCATTTCAAGTTTTGTTGTAATACATAGATTCTTCTGCGAAGCTACTGTTCTCATTGATTCACTAGCAAGTGAGTAAGATTTTCTAGGGTGTGCCGCACCCATATGCAAAACTGTACATTTACCAGCGTTTAATGGCAGGAGCCATTGTTGCGACCAGCCGTATATTTCGTGCAAGATTACCTGCGTGTTATCATTTGGATCATGCGGGTACCCAATAATCTTTGTATTATCTGCAAAATGATTAATTCGATTTGGTGACTGTCTGGACATGTCGCTGATGTAGCACAGAAATATCAGAGGTCCAAAAACAGAACCCTGCGGCACGCCGCTAAGGGTGATGTACTCTGAAGAGTAACTGCCCCCTATCCGAACTCGGTAGGTGCGATCTGATAAGAAGCTGCGGATCTATACCTCTCATTCCCATTGCACCTGGCTTGTAATTATTCCATCGGCACTTTGTCGAATGCCTTTTCAAAATCCAGATATATGATCTCCAGGAATTCACCTATCAACGGTTCAACTGCCTTATCAGATAGTTTATTATCACAAGATAATCAACTGCATTTCTACCCGTTATATACCCATTCTGGATTCTCAACAACAATTTTTTTTCATTTAAACATGTTGTAGTGCTTTTGTTCATTATCTTTCCAAACAATTTGTACAAGCCGTTCATTATAGTTACCTCTCTGTAATTGTTCATGCCTATTCTGTCACCGGGTATTATCTCTCTTTCCTTCTATTCATCAGGAATTTTCTTCTTTACTTTCCAAATTTCATTGAACCCTCTTACTAACTCTTCCATACCCTGTTTATTTAAACAACTCGACCCCTCTGCAAGAATTGTGGAAATAAAGAGGAAGTTACAGAGATTGAAAGAACGAAAAAAAGATGTGCAGTTGGATCGGATGGAATTTTTACAGAGGGATAACTTCCTACTCAATTCTCATTCCTCTTCCTCAATATCATTTTTATCCTGTTCATTTTCATCCACATCCCCTTCACCCTCCCTGCATCCTCTTTCATTTTTCGTGGATGCCCCATCCACATCCAATCTTCATTTATTTTCCTAGTCTTTTATACTCACCATACATTTTGCCCTATCACCTTTAATAGTTCCATTCATTTGTATATATCTTCACATGTCCTTTTCATAACTAACCACTTCAATCGTTTTCTCTTCTTTCTCCTTTCTACATTTTTCCATTTCTGCGTTTACTGTACTTCTTGTTTCTATGTATTCTTACCACTGTACTTCTCCTAATCTAGCTCTCCTTAAAACTTCTCTTGTATTTTCTCTTCTATTTCATGCACCCTTTCTTCAAAGTACTACATCTTTCCCAATTTTCATTTCCCTTTCCCTATTTTCTTTCCCTATGTGAAGAGAAGTATATGAACACTGCAGAAATATTGTAAGGAATACAAATACTAAATTACAAAATATAGTTAATATAGGAAAAGTATAATAAAATCCAAAAGCAAAACAGTACTGAGAATCCATTAGATCATAGATGATTTATACAAAATCAATGATAGGAAAACATTCATATAAATCGTTGCACTGCTTTTCAAAATATTCATCTTTAAACTTTATACACATTTGCACGCATTTTAACCAACTCTTAAAACATTATCCCATTCTGAAGATGAAATGGGAAAAACATTTGGGAAAAACATTGAAATGGGAAAAACATTATCCCATTTCAATTCGATTTCATATACGAATTGAAAGCTAATTAATCGCGATTATGCATAGAATTGCATTCACTGGAACCGCTTCCATTGCTGGAGTTGTGGCCTTTTAAAAGTATACATAGAAATGAGCCCGCTTAGTGAGCGGTGCATTAGTGACTCCAATGGCGTACCACTAGTGGTTGCACTGGTTCGTGGTATCTTATACTGGAATGTATGGCGCAATCACATACACACACACGCACTGGCCACTGCCAATGTATAGAGACGGATATCGCCACGTGACGGATCTAGCGGAGACTGTAGTCAATGGATATAGCCGAGACATTGAGTACAGTAGCCATTGGCTACCATATGCTACCATTGGCCAGTGTCGTTCGCCAGTGCATGCCACATATGAGCGAATAACCCGTACCCCATCACATTCATGCCCCCATGGCTAGGTGAAATAATACGAATAGCTGAAATTTTCATGTATAAGAAAGTTTACCTCATTCTCAATGAAATGGTGAATTTAATTCATTTTGCAAATAATATAAATATAACCTCTTTGCAATAAACAATTCAATTAATAAACATCGTAACTGTGATCTTTACTGCACTAGAAAATAGTAGCTGTACTTTACGATGCAAAACATGAGAGAAATGAGACATGGTCAATCTTAACATATGATAAATAAAGCATATAATCGAAAATTAATGAATTTGTATTACTAAGCATTTTCTGTAGCTGATCGAACGCTCCAAATGTTGATTGCATTTTATCTAGAATGTCGAAAATGTTCCATAAGTCAGTGTCGGGATCATGTTCTGAAGAAATTTTGCCTAAAACAATATAGGAGTATTTACTTAAATAAAATTAATTTAAATTAATAATTACTTATTCAATCATTTCCTTCTCTTTTCCCATTGGTAGTTTCGGAATAATGATTCCATCGTCAATTCATAGAAGAAAATGATTTATGATCAATTAGAAGAATTACATAATATATAACAATGGCTGCATTCTAACTATACTTTAAAGTAATGTAGACCATCTTACAGGCTATTTATTCATAGAGAAATTTAGAATGTAGATTACGATAACCTGTTTTGGCCCCTAATGAGCTGCATTGACTCTTGACAGACTCTTTATGAGCTATAGACTCATGAAAAGCCTGGGTCTTCCATATCACCTTATTCCATGTTTCTCGATCAAGAGCGAGCCGTCTCCATCCACGAACTAGGAGATCTTCCATTTTATCCAGCCATCTCTTTCATAGTTCACCATGTCTACTTTCTTTTAGAATGTTGATGGAATATCTGTCGTTCCACTTGTTTCCTGTCCATCCTCTCTAGGTGTCCCACCCATCAAAGTCTTCCTCGTCCTATTTCTACTGATATACGAGGTTCCTTATATAAGCTGTATAACTCTTTGTTATATCGATATCCTAGATTGGGCCACAGATTTGCTTAAATATTTTACGCTCACACGTATCAAGTCCTTCCTCCCATCTGTTTGTGAGCATCCATATTTAACTTCCATGCATAACAATTGGCCTAATTAGGCTTCGATAAATCCGCTGTTTGATCTTAAAAGAAATAGTGTTAGACTTGAGTACTTTTAGGAGGGTGTATTGCATCGAGTTTCTTAATTTCAACCATTGTAATTCATCCTCAGTAAGTCTAAATTCCAGATTCCTTAATGTTGTTCACATTTTCAAACATTGTCATAAACAGGTTACTTATTCATGGAAACATTTAAAATGTGGGTTATCGTGGTTGAGTATGTTATGGTAGATCTACCATACAGGCTAATATGGGCTACTTATTTGAGATTTAGAATGTAGATTACCGTAATCTCCTTAGCTAGCAATAAGTATCCTGTATGAAGTACCTCACTTTACCCGTGGGCGTTATACCTCATCAAAAGCCTGTGTCTTCCCTATCAGTTTATTCCATGCTTATCGATCAAGAGCGTGCCGTCTCAATGCACGAATTGGGAGTTGTTGCACGCCATACTCTATTACACATCGCATACATTTGTCTCTAGCCTTCTATTCTTGCTAATTTCTCCACGTTTTGCATTTTTTACTTTTCCCATTTCTTTTCTTTCTTGTACTTGTGAGCTTTGCTGCTTTTATAGCCTCTGTTCATATTTCCTTTTATTTCGTTTTATAGCATTTCCACTTTGACGTTTTAAGTCTTACTTTATGTTCAGCAGCGTAGCCTGTATGGAATAAATGTCCCAAAGGGTTGAAACTATAGGCACGATCTAACTATTGTTCTAGAAATGGTACGCAATAAAGTAAAACTTTTTCTACTTGATCATTGCATGGATTACCACAAAGTAGCGCTTAACTCAATCACTTTTTTCCAAATTATAAGTACTTACCTTTTATTTCCAAATTTGGTTGTCTATTCCACTTTAAAGGTAGCATATCAAGAAGGCTATTTTTCATTTGGCCGTTGTTTTCATTTTCAATTTTGATCTCTTCGTCCTTTCCTATTGGCGAATAACATCGTTCCTTGTTTCCATTTAAGGAGTATTTATTTTTCGGTATCAAATTATCATTTCTAATATCGTCTTTCTAAATCAAAAATATAAGTAAGTATCTATTTATTAATATTAAAACTTTCAGAATATTGTTTTCTCGAAAAATTGGTCTACATGTATCTCTATCATTTAAATCAAAGATTTATATTTTGAAATATTTTCTTTTGTTCAATTAACAAATTGTAAGTATTGGTGTAAACCCCAAGTAATAATTCCGTATTGTTGTACTGAATACAACTAGCCGTAATACATAGTCATTAATAATTGTTTATCTAGGTTATAAAATTGTGGTACTGGTGCTAAATTTAGCTGGTTCGCAGTTTTTGATTTTGCTTGAACAACTTATCCATTTTTGTAGCATTTGAAATTCTAGATTAGAGTTTTCCTGTCTTTTTTGCATCAATTCTCCCCGGGTTATAATTATATATTTTTGTGATCCCTGTAACGATCGTAGATAAGTCGCGGGCGAAGACAAACCACGGATGAGGTGATGCAAACTGAAATTTCTACAGGAAATATTTTTTGTATTTTAAGTACTCATAAGTCATGAGAGCTAAAGGATAGGAAATGTTTAGTTACACAAAAATTATTATCTAACAAACAAATTAATTGTCTAAATTAAAATTCTTTAGACTAAATAATATATGTCATATTAAAATGACTTCATGTTTAATAGGTAAATTAAACATTTAAATGTGGAACAATTAATTCCATTCTAAATATTCTTGTATTGATCTGTCGCCACGATTAGTAGCGCGAGTAATCGGTTGAACACCGTCGCTTTTTGATAGAGGGTGAAAGTACAAAGAGGTACGCAGCAATGGAGGTATTCAGACAGTCAGAAATCGTTCCGTTAAAGGCGATTTTTACGGCGCGTGCCGAGCGTAGCCGGATTAAGCTAAAGCCACGCTAGGTACTAGGTGGTTGACGGTACAACACAGACTAGGAAAAGTAGGAGTAAAATAATAGAGCGAGCTTAATGGGGTGAAAAGAGACGGGAAAACTTATAGCAGGTACCGGACAGTTGTTAGACAGTTGTTTAAGACAGCTTGCGAAAGAGTAGAGGAAATCTCCCTTAAAAACAGGTTTTTTTTTCATTGCAAAGTCTAATTCAATGTTGAAGTATAGTGTTGAAATATCTGCAGCTCAAATGTAAGTAATTAGATTACATTATATTGACTATTGTAAAAATTTCAAAGCATTAAGTTCTAAATTAATTCTTGTCATTAAGTTTATTTAAATAAAATTAACTCCTTTTATAATATGTATGCAAAATAAAATTTTAGCCTCTTGAAAAAATTCTTGACATAAATCAGAATTTTAATTAAAATTGAAAGAAGTTTATTTCACTGATCTTATACAGCAACCCACCAAATTTCATTCCAACAGGTCCGATAGTTAAAAAAAAATTCTTGATGCACACACACGTACAAGGACTTTTAAAAACCTCTACTGGGCCCTCTAAAACGTGCTTCCAATAAAAATTAAAAATTAAAAAAAAAAATTTTTCTAAGCATTAAATTTTACAGTTTTTAATTTTAAATTAAATGTTTTTTATCCTATCAAAAAAAAAATAATTCCTAAAATAAAAATTCAAAAATTTTACCCATAATCATTATAAAATATTTTAGAACTTTTAAATTAAATTTTTTGTTATCAAATTATCAAAAAAAATCTTTCTAAATATATAAATTTTATAATTTTACGCAAAATAATTATAAAATATTTTAGAAATTTAAAATTTTTCTTATACAATAATCAGAAAAAAACTTTCCAAACAAAAATTTAACAATTTCACCCAAAATCATTTTAAAATATTTTAGAAATTTTAAATTTAATTTTCTTTACACAATTGTCAAAAAGAAATCTTTCCAAACTCAAAAAATTCAACAATTTTGCCGTCATAAAATATTTTAGAAATTTTAAATTAAAATATTTTATATCCTGTTATGAAAAACAAAATTTCCTAACATAGGATTTTAACAATTTTGCTGAAAATCAATATCTCACATATATTAGAAATAACAATTTCACCCAAAATCATTTTAAAATATTTTAGAAATTTTAAATTTAATTTTCTTTACACAATTGTCAAAAAG
>WYDF02279203.1:0-17281 GCA_009867245.2 Adranes taylori | reverse complement strand
AAAATATCTCAAAGAGTGTTCCACGTGCACGTCCTAAAATTGATAATTGTTGTGCAGGTAAACCCTCTCCCTGGAGTCAGCCATGGATCTAACAATAACAATATTTATCTTTTTCTTGTTTGTTGCTGACTGGTCATTTAATTTCTCATTCTGTAATATTTAAAATTCTAAGTTCTGTGAAATAAATTTGATTTAAAATACAAGTTTTGTAAATTCCAGAAAAAATATAATATAAAAATACTATATACGTTCACATGGCTTTATACGCTGGGCGGTCACGTTCCATGTACAGTTTTTCAATTAAATCGGCGGTTACAATTTAGTTTCAGTTAAATTTATGTACTCACAATGACAGTGATGGGATAGTATGAATATCGGCCTAAATGACCGCTGTGGTAATGCTATTGTTAAGCATTAAACGGTATTTTGATTCTAAAGAATATTTCTGGCACAATTTGTGAGAAAATGGACAACACAATTTGGAAAACAACAGATACAACATGTTTTGCTTGTAAAAAAGTCTTTGAAAGACCTGAAATTTTAACAAAATATTCCATCTTCAGCAGTTTCTTAGGTACAACAGAAATAGGTACATCGGAGTTGTTACGTCGCAGGTGAACGCGAACCACGGGTGGGACGGGCAAGCTAAGACCTGTCGGGAACAACTATCGAAGTGGCTGAATGAATGAGTGAAATAATGAAATGAATTAGTAAGTGGGATTTACGTCGTTAAATTGATTTTTCTTCCGAAGCCTTCTCAAGAGAGGCATGCCCCACTGATTGGAAGTCCTGGTTTAAATGATCCTAGTGCAATAGACTATTATATAATTCTTATATATTACTTATCCTCCTGCTATACATAAGTGATTTATTTTTGTTTAAGGTTTTTAGGCCTTTGTTGCTTTTAGGATATTAAGAAGTAGTTAGCCTTTTGGTAGGTACTTCACAACACGTTTTGATGCACTTCCTTCTCTAACTCTAAAGTGGAATTATTTGCAGTATTGTTAGTTTATGTACTACACAGCTAAAGAGTTCAATTGAATACCCTAACGTAAAACAGTTCAGCAGAGAAACATTGCTTTAGATAATTGGGGCAATCACTTAATAATATTGTCTATTATAGGGTGACCATTTTTATCCTACGATAATTCGGGTCCTAGACGGTCACTACTCGTAAATAGGTATGCAAAGCGCATGCCATGGTGGAATTAATACAGGAACTCTTTACTTGTAATAAGTGTGCGGGACATGTGCCCCATCGGGCTTTATCTGGGACGAATAGTCGTTCTAGGCTATAATTTCTGTAGTCTAAAATAAATAGAAAGCTAACACAAAATAATTTATGTTCTTAGGCTTGGGGTTTATTACTTAGTTGGCTATAGCATTTATTTAATACATTGCATGATAGCTGTTAGCATTACATGATTCTAGGTCATCTAGAATTATAGAGTATGAATCATCATAATCTCATATGTATCGATTCGTAATAAGAAATTGTGTCTTAAATATTCTATTTCTTACACTTATTATCAATTTCATACTATGGCAGATATATTTATTAAAAATAAAAAATCACACTTACCGAATTCTTTAAAACAATATCATAATGATGAAAACAGTTATCGAAATTAATATAAGTTGACCAGACTTAAATATTTAAATTCATGAGTAACTATTCGAAAAAAGTATTTAAACTTTTTTAATCAACTAAACTTAAATTATTTAAACATATCTAAATATTTATTGATTGGTTAGTTTACTTTTGACAATCAGCTGATACTGTTATAAAAATTACTCAAAGAAAGGGTTACCAAAAATACATCATTTTTTTTATTTTGTTATTAAAAGCTTAATATTTATTTATTATTATAACATTTTTATATGATACTTATAACAGACTAAAAATATTTAAAACGGTGACGGTGCACTTTAGGTGGTAAGTAAATACCTCGTTTCTATTAAAATGCAATATACCAAAGCAAACAAACCAAATAAGTTGAGATATGGGAGATTTCAATCCATAGAGTTTTGATATTACAATTTATTAAACATTCTAATCCATTTGATTTTCTAATTCATTAAACATCTTGAATTAAAAATGTTTTGTATTTTCAACCTCATATATTTCGCTGAAAAGCTAATAAATGTCAATTCAGATCTGTCGGTGATTAACGCGTGTGGTAGAAAAATACTGACATATAAGAAAGAAAGAAAAAAGTTAATAAATTTGTAAATATAACAATTTCCATTGGAAACAGGAATTAGATAAGAATAAAAATAATGTCAACTATAAATTATTGGGTTAATTTCTTTTTTGTTTAAACACGAGCCTAATCGTTAAAACATCCTGGAGAATAGTTTCATAACGAAATTATAAACAAATCGTTAAAATACTGCGGAAATTTTGCTTATGTACCACGTAGACTATATCTTCATTCTTTTTATTAGCTGGAATTGAAAATATATGGAAGTAAAGTTTTATGTTAGAAATAATGGACACTTGCTGGGACAAGATACATCCATACATACATGTGTAAGTAAAAATTTAATCTTTTTATAGAATACGTTAAGTAATTGAAAATATGCAATTTATTGCTTTTAATACAATTTAGAAGTGTCAGTAATATAAAAAACAACATTACTATATTACTGACAACTAGAAAACAATATTATGAAGAGAATATTAATTTAAAAATCAGAACAACAAAAAACCTAAAATATAGAAATTAAATTCAAATCCAGATATTGTTTATGTATTATATTGAATTACAATATATTAGATTGCGCTGTCATATACATATATTATTGTCCGAATATATTTTTATATTTAGAATCTGCGTAGTATTTTTTATATTTGGAATCTACGTTATATATAGTATTAGTTCAAAGTTCCTTTTAAATAAGGGTATTATATTGAATTCTGTTTATATGGTGAAATATATAACAGTTAGACATAAATTATGGTAATTACGAAACAAGAAGGAAAACATATGCAAACAGAACAATCAAAGCCATCGCAGCATCCACTGGTAAATACAAACTATAGCAATCAAAAATATACATAACAATAGAAGGATACAATATAGCTACTACAATAGAAGGCAATAAAAAAAATTTCCTAAAACTTAAAATAATATATATGAACATAAGAAATATAAAAAACAAAATAGAAGACATGCTCAGCCTAATAAATGCCCAAATTAATATAATCATAATTACGGAATCCTGGTTAAGCAAGGAGGATGAAACGTACCACAACATTAAAGGATTAGATCTTATTTGAGCTCGAGACAAAACAGAAGAGGAGGAGGAGTTGCAATCTACGTTGAGAATGAAATACCAAGTACAGCAACATAAACTTAATGACAACAAAATAAGCACCATACAAGTCAACGTCAAAATAAAAAGCTTTCTTCAAACTCTAAATATCTCTACAATATACAAACCCAACGACACACACAGATGTTGATCAGTTAATAGGACACATTGAAAACAATCACCTTTAAAAAAATAATTCCATAATAATAGGTGACATAAACCTAAACTTAAAAGAAAAGACACCCTCCCAGAGCCTATATTTTGAGCCTATATTTTGCCACAATAAAATTTAAAAAAAAATTACAAAATAGTAAATAACAAAAATGCAACGTAAATAGCAGATACAACAATTGTACAAACGGAATAGAAAACGCAACAGAAAGGATCAGATTAATAAGAAAGTGCCAAACAGGGAATGGGTTATGAGAAGCTAATTCAAAAAAGGTGAGAAATGAAATTACAAAGCGACGTAAAAAACTTAAACAAACATATTGTAACAACAAAATAGAAGCTGCTCAAAATAATAAACAAATATGGAAAACATTAAATAACCTAATATACAATTCTAAAAGAGAACCGAAAGTTTATGTTTAAAATAGAATTAAACATAAAAAACAGGAATACAAAGATGAAGCAGTGGCAGAAGAACTAAACATATACTTTGTATAAGTAATTTCAACAAACCCTAGTAAAAAATGACACATAATCAGCAGGCGACGCATATCAACATCAAAGCTCGTATTAGCAAAACAATATTCATGGAACCTACAGACCCTGCAGAAATAAAGAGAATAATAGACCAGATGCCAAACAAAGCTGCCAAGAAATATTTTCGAAACAAGTAAAAGTCGCCAGATCACCCCTTTATACAAATCTGGAAACATAAACGACCCAAACAACTACAGACCAATAGCAAACACTTCAGTTTTAGTCAAAATTTGAGAAAAGGTGATGCAAGAACGTCTAACCACCTTTTTAGAAAAAAAAAACTATTACAAAAGTCAAGACGGGTTTAGAAAAAACAACAAAATACAAATATAGCTGTCTCAGAAACAATCAGCAATTTGATGGAAAATATTGACAATAAAATGCGAACATTAGCTAGATCTCCATAAAGCGTTTGATAGAGTTCCTCATTCCAAACTTCTAATAGAACTTGAAACAACAGGGCTGAGTGGAAAAGCGGATAAGTCGATAGACAGCTACCTAACAAACAGAAGACAATACACCGCACCAAACAGACGCAAAAGTACCCTATTAAACCTTAGTCGTGGAGTCCCGCGGGGTACTACACTCTTACCGATACTATTCCTAATTTACTTAACAAGCTGGGAAATCTACAGTTAGAAGGACGACTCACAATGTTTGTAGACGACGCTACACTCATATACCAAGGTCAAAGCACAAAAATACTGAAAACGAAAATGAATAATGATCTAAGTAAGATACACACATCATCTCTCAAATGGAACTCGAACTAAACGTAAATAAATGGCTCCATAAAAATCTTAATTCTAATTGCAAAAATATTAAATTTAAAACTTCTATTTCCAAATAACGATTATATTTCTATACTAAATGTTTACAACTGGAAATAATTAAATTAAACGCCAGATTTAGTATTGTACGTGGAATGTCGAGGGAACTACCAAGTGTACAAAATTAAATGCGTTTGCTCTTTGCCTCGGCATATAGCGTGTAACGTTATTAATTTAGTTGAGCATGATTAAACACTAGTGGGGTCCTATATGACTTATTTTGTTAATTACAGATTAATCATTACAAACCTATAACAATTTAAATAACTTCAAATAGTATATTTCAGGTATTGCGCTCTTGAATAGTTTAAAAATCTTTAATTCAGAATTTACAATCAGGTTACCTTAATTCCGAAATATTTCTAGCAAATACTGAAAAATTCTGGAAAATCTTAACTAAACTGGAAAATCTAAACGCATAACATTATATAATTAATAGGTAATGTGAATTTGGGATTCCACGAAAAATCAATATAGATTTTCGGAAAATGCAATACATAGATACTATCTTTATGAGTCTATATTTGAAAATTTGATTTGATTTTCCACGTATTTTCGTTAAAATTATGCAAACTGTTTATTTTATCGTTCGTAAAGCAGTGATTCTTAAACTTACACATGAACTAAAAGTAAATAAATTAACATTATGGATGGATATAGTAATTTAATATATTGATTATAGTTTCATCTGATGATGGCTATAAACCGAAATCGCTAATGAGAAATCAAAGAAAAATTCACGACATCTATACAATAGGCGCAAAAAGGAAAAATGAAATCATGAGCAAAATGATTAAGTAAATGTGGAAAATTAAGAAATATTCTGGATATCGTTTTAGCAATGAAACATAAATTTTCTTTAAGATGTAAGCAGGGGTGGATCGGAGATTGAATGAGTCCTTTCATAGACTTGTTGACCATTTAGTATATATCGGGAATATTTTTTGAGACCTCGTGGTATAAAAGCGAAGATTTACTTAACCAATTTATACATTCCAAAATAAAAGTTCATATATAGTATAACTCAATTGCTCTTAATTATTATTAATTGTAAATTAAATAATTATATTAATTATAAATTTATTAATTAAATTACATGAAGATTAATATGGCGTTATTTATAAGAATAAAAATGGAAACATATGTAGCACATTAATTGATCTGTTGTATAGATATTTATTAAACATACTATTTCCATAATATATCAAACAAGTAGTTGTACGTCAACTATTTAAAATAACCAAATATATTTTTTTAATATAAATAAACTATATAAATATAAATAAACTTCAAACAAAATATCTTCTCAGTACGTCCAAAGATTTTGCAAACAGCAAATGCTTAGCATATTAAATAAAAATCTCAACACTCACTTACGCTACCTGATTTTACTTACTCTTGCGTAACATTTTCGAAGTAATTGACATGTTTATACGAGCCTTCCTACTTTTCTATGTGCGTATATTGTTTTTATCTACGATTATGTGTTTCAAAAATCTTATAGAAGTTCGTAACGAATCAGATCGTAGCATATTGGATAATACGAATATCAATATTATTCCTACAGTGAGTGTCAAAATGCCGGTCCAAATAATTAGATATGAAGAACCCGTTCACCATCCAAAGAAACGGAGAGACCAGGTGAAAAGAAATAATGCCTCCAGCGACTGTAAGTACTTAAAAAACAATTTTAATAATTTTTTGCTCTAAATTATTAAATTTTTTTAAAAATAATATTATTCTTGTAGACTGCAAGAGTAGTAAGTTTTCAAATACATTGAAGAACGCGACGCAAAAGCTAAAATGTGAACCGAGACCCGTACTTATAACATTTGAACAAATACCAGGAATAATGGTGAGTGTCCCCTTTATTTTGTTTAAAACGTTAATCCTATAAACAGAATGTCCCAACCTTTTTAGCGCCGAGCCTTCCGGGTTATAATTATATTTTTTTAAACCGCCCCCCCCCCCCTCATTTTCCTATGATAAAAAAAGCAAACGCACAAAATTTTAACATTTATCTCTCCAGGCCTCCCAAAGGAGGTGTGGCCTACTGGTTGGCACGTCCTGCTATAGAATCCTTCGAAATATATTTAAATGATTTTCATAGATAATTCCGAACATGGTAGAAGTGAAACGCTGTGATGGCATCTGTTCCACTAATAATAATTTTTATTGTTATTCGAGGACGCGTGTAAACCAAACTTTCCATGTGCGTGAGATCAGTACATCAGATCAAGATCAAGTACGATGTACTACCCGCACAGTTGAAGAGGATACGTCTTGCAAGTGCGGTTGTGGACCAAATCTCTGCTCATCCGATACGCAAGAACTTGACGAGACTAGGTGCAGTTGCATTTGCAAAGTAAGACAATTTTTAAGAATTGGTTTTTAGTCGGGTGTAGTAGAGTGCTAATCACAAAATTAAAAATCCATATCATCTAAACCACATATAAATCCAATTAAATTAATTTAAATTAACTTAACAATTAAAGTAATCGAGAGGTATTGGTATATCGAGAGGAATAATATATTAAACGACTCACAGATGGGTTTCCGAATCGGTAGAGGTGTGTTGGATTGCCTGTCTATTCTTTATTGTGATGCTAAGTTGTCGTTCATTAGGAAAGAGTTTTTTGTGTATGTCCTTTTATTGATATCTCTAGTGCCTATCATACTGTGGTTTCCTCACTTTTGTGTTCGTTTTTATATATGCTTGGTTTCCCTTCTCTTTTAGTTTCTATAATTTATAAATTGATTTCTGTTAAGAAACTATTTTTATACGGTGATGTGTCCTCGTATAGATGTTCTTGGCGGGGTTTTCCTCAGGGGTCCACCTTAGCCTCTTGTTATTTATCATCTATGTAAATAACCTTCATGTATATAACCTTCATAAATGTTGTTTTGAGGCCACTCGTCTTCTTCTGTATGCTGATGATCTCACTATTTATAGTAAAAGTATAAACATACAAAGGGCAGTCGATGAGGTTCAGGGCAGTCTTAATATAATGGCAAGTCAACTTCATTGCCTGTGGCTTTCGGTCTCTGCTAATAAAAGTTCTATTCTCGTTTTTTCTAATGCTCATAATATACCCCCACCCCCCCTCTCTCCATATTTTTCTTAATGGAACTATTGTTCCTGTCCGTTCATGTGTAAACTACCTTGGTATTCTTCTTGATCGTAAATTATCTTTATCTCAACAGATGGATGAGGTTAGCTTAGCTTCTTGAAATATATATTTCAAATAAAAGATTTTCAAGTAGATAGCAGGAGGTGGTGTAACTCTTATAGCGCCTGTTTTGCAACCAGATGCAATGATTCAATGTTAAAAAGCAGAGGATACTGATGACGGCTATCACCAATGCCAGAAATGCGCGCATCTATCCTACCTCCATTTTTAAGCTAATTGGAAATTCTTAAATGTCAATATGCACTTTTCGTAATAATTATAAATAACTCCCTTAATAAATAGTTATATATGCTTGTTAAAAGTAATACCAACAATCATATATTTAATTAACATTAATTGGATTTATATGTGGTTGAGAATATTTAAATTTTTTCAAAAAAAAAACCTAATGACTCTCAAATTGTTTATATACATATATGAGCTACTAAATATTGTCATTAAGTTTAATTGGAAAAGAATGGAATACGTGAAGCAGACAGCACTACTTTTCACGTTTTTAACGCTTATCAACGTTTTTGAAAACGTTATTAATACTTATTTCTTAAAGTGTTTTTTAAACTTACCTTTCCCATAGGCACTCCAGATAATGAAGAGTCCGCACCTTTTCAATCACTCCATTCCAAGCTTCTCCGTTAAGAACTCGGAGTTGTCGTACGTCATCTTCCACTTGATCAAGCCATCTCTTATGTGGTCGACCATGTCGTCTTCCTCCTTCAGCGTATCGGTGGAATACCTGACGTATCGGTCGTTTCTCCTTCATCCTGGCCATCGAATTATTCCTTTTCTTATTCTCTTGTAATGCGAAGTTCCTTTACAAGCTCTATGGTATATCGCATTCGCCAGGTTCATTTTCCCGGACCGGTCCGTAGTTTCCCAAGAATTTTACTCTCCCTTGTATTTAAAGCTTCCTCTCTTCTTTTGGTGAGCATTCATATCTTACTATTATTATTATCTTCGTTGAATCTAAATTCCAGATACTTAAAGGTGTTAACATTTTCAAACCTACCAATGATAATTGGCCTGCTTCAATTTTTTTGTCTTCAGGGGATACTAGCATATATTTTGTTTTTCGATTAGGCCCGCTTTCCCTGATTCTTCCTCTAGTTCTTTATATGCTGTGGACACCGATCGTTATCAACGTATGCTAAATACTGCAATGTTAATCTGGTTACATAGCTTTCCAGATTTATTAGGATTTCTGTCTCGCAAGAAACGCGCCAGTTCACCTTGTTTCACATCAATATTTCGAACGACTAGTTCCAAAGTGATGTTGAAAATCAGTGTTAGTTACTTTTGTGAAATATGAAAACTATCATTATTTCTAAGGTGTTATTATTTTTTCAAATATGACTGAAGTTATATTTCTTTTCTCACATATGAAAATTTTCATTATTTGTGGGGAGTTTTTTCCGATTCATTCTTTGTAATAATTTACCATAAAATTGGGTACTGTAGATATCAGAAACTGGACAATGTAATAGTTAAATAATTCATAATATTTTTTAGGATACCTTAAATGCAGTAAGAGACAAATGCATTAATCAAAATAATTATTGGGACAAAGAAAGGTGTACATGTGAATGCAAGGAAAAATCGTACTGTACAACAGGCTCGACATGGGATTCTCAATTATGCAAGTGAGTGTCATTTTCTTAAATTAGTACACATTTAGTCTCTGGAAGAAAAGCGACTATTTTAAATAAAGACCTATTCCAATATATTTCTTAGATGGAAAAAAAGGTACAGGAACTCGTGACAGACATTCATAGATAAAACGTAGGTTAAGGAATGCGCTGTATTAGGTTCCTGGCCAAAATTCATGTCCAAATGATTAAGATGTCTTCCCCAAACCCACAATTTATGTCTAAACGATCTAGTCACATTTTAAATTTGACTAGATCACATTTAAAATGTGTCAAATTCGTGTAAAATTCAGTAAAAGTCAGTTATTCCAACCGCCACGAGTAAAATTCGTTTCAACCATCACAATGGCAGTCACTAAATGTAAAATCAAATATTTTTTAAAAAAGAAATGTAGTAAATGAGATAATTCGGTAAATTAGGGTTCACTCAACCTATAATTTAATTTATATGATGATTCAAATTAATATAATAATGTGTGTCTTTGCAAAAGTTACCCTACTCGGGAATCGAACCCGAGCCTCCCGATGTCCGGTTAGGTATACAGACCACTAAATTAGCGGGGCATGCATTTTAAACAACAAACTATTTTTATATGTGTTAAACACACATATGAGTAACCATAATCAAGTATTGTTATGCTTACCAACATTACCATCAACACATAGTTTTCGTGTTTTCTGGTAGGTGCATATACGTAAGTGTTGATGGTAATGCTAGTAACCACCACAATAGTTTTTTATGAAACTACATATCGTAGATTACTCATACGTGAGTTTAACACGTATAAAATCGTTTGTTCTTAATCTTAAAAAAATGTTACCACATAAATTTCAAGAAATCATAGCATAGGAAAATACTTCCAAAAAAAAACCAGAGATACAATAAAGCAAACCCAAGAAACAATTAATAAATTCATTACTAACAAAATACCTCTAATAACGATGAACTCACAACGTCTAAAACTATATGGAATCTCTAAATTGCACAAGAACAATATTCCAATGAGACCAATAACCACATCATATAATACATCAATAAACACAATAGCACAAACAATCAATCGTGCAACAAACATATCAACTACAAACCCAAACACACAATAAACAACTCTACAGAACTAACAAGACACCTACAAAACATAAACCTCACAGGAAATAACATTATGCTTTCATTCGATCTCACAAGCCTCTAAACCAACATCCTTATAGACTATACACTAAATATAACCGAACAAATCCTAAAAATGAAGTAACCTACACAAAAGACATTGAAAATATTTAAAAATTAATAAAATGCACAGAACAAAATTTTTGCACTTTCAACAATAAAATATACAAAATGACAGATGGAACTTCAATGGCTCCCCAGTTTCAGGTTTATTAGCCAACATCTACATGACAACATAGAAGGCAATATTCACAACCTACCACTAGTCAATAACATATTACTATGGTAACTTTTCATGGACGAGATTATATGTATTTGGAAAGGCACCCAAGAAGATATCAATAAATTCTCTAAGGACATAAATAACATACACCCCAAACTTAAATTCACACAAGAACTAGAAACTGACAATAAACTTAACTTCCTAGACCTAACCATCACAAAAATACAACACCAATTTATATTTAGCATCTTTAGAAAACCCACTTTCTGTGACGTTATAATACCAAAAACCTCACATCACACCAGAACACAAACAAGCTGCCTTCAACACCTACTTACCCCTAAACGAACAAGAAGAGAAAGACATAATAGCAAACCTCGTCATAAACACGGGATACTCACCAGACATAAGAAACAAAACTATGCTGAAAATAGAAAAACAAAACCCAGACCCAGAATGTACGAAAAAAAAAACAACCCAATCACATTCAGGAAATTCACATACCAAGGCCTAGTAAACAAAAGGACTGACATACTATTCAGGAAATACTCAGAAAACGCCACCCATATTGGCGAAAGCGGAAGACCTATAAAGACAAGATACAAGGAACATTTAGCTAACAAAATCACATCAAACGTAGGAAGATATACTTTTGAATATAACCACAAAATTAAGACAGAAAACCTAAAACTATTACACGAAGAAAAGACAGGGACAAAATTAACACTATTAGAAGCCCTCTAAATAGAAAAATAATAACTTCACCTAATTACACCTGCATAAACGATGAAATTCATCTCCAAAATACACCGTTATTCATGTACCTCAAATCCTTCCAAAACACTAAAAACAGACAAACATATAACTCATTTAAAACATAATCTACATCACGCGTCAGAATCACCCACGCAAAAAAGAAAACACACACACACACATCATTAACCCTAACAAATTTCATTTACCACGCAACCACATATTATTATTTAGGACTTACATGTATATATGGCTGTGGTTGCCATGGCGACAAGTTGTAATTTTAAGTAATTAAGGGTATATCTTTGAAAGATAAGAGTTAGGCCCTTCATGTGTGGTGGCACTTTAAACACAATTGCAAGAGCCATCAAAATGTATAAAAATATACAAGGTGAAACTAACAAAAATTTTGAGAAAATTTTATTGTTCAAAATCCGTTCAGTAATTTCTCATAGTGGTACAATTGAGGTCCCTTAAACTTACATATGCTCCCCAAGTTTCATTTTCCCAACATTCATAGGAACAGATATATTTAGGTAAGAAAGAACTTTTTTCAAGGTCAAATTACTCCAATGCTATGAAGTGCGAGTTTTTTAAACTCTGTTAATCCCTTAAGTAGTTAGTTCATTATTTCCTGAGTGCTACACTTTCTAAAGTTAATATGAATTATTTTCTCTATAATTAATTATTTTCTCTATAATTCTCCGAAACCGGCAGCAATAATTAATTAAAAGTAAGGAAGTACATTTATTATAACATTTATCACAAATAAAGTGTTAAAGTTTTGGATATCAGTTTTGATTCTAAACTGTTATCTATCGAACATATAAATAATATTGTAATCCAAGCTCGTAAATTGCTAACTTCCTAAACAGGCAGCGTATTGAGTTGAATGTCTACTCACTCAAACTTATTTACTGTTTAATTATCAGAGGTAGTTTAGAATACGATTGTCTAATTTCTCCCGATATCAGGTTTACAAGATTAAAATAGAAGAGTACAAAATATTTTGCTACGAACGTGTGCACGCGGAAGCTTAACATAACTTATTATAAGCATGCATATGATCACATAAGATCTGCCTTGAATCTATCGAAATTAGAGTCTAGAAGAAATGTAGCCGACGTCTGTTTTGTAAGACTCGTTTGATATAAATCTAGCCTTCGATAGATGGCATTACGTGACAACGAACGCCATATTGGTTTTGACATCTGCCTTCCAACACATGACGTCTGTCAAAATATGAAGGAAAAAGAACATTTACTTTGGTTTCTACAGCCGTCGCAAGCAAGCTACTTTTGTGTTTTGTGGAAAATGGAGTATCGTTCAGTGAATAAGTTCCTTCACAAGATGGAAAAACAATGCAGAAATCAAAGCCGAACTAAATGCTGTTTATGGCGAGTCTTCTGCACCGTCGCTAGCAACAGTTAAAGTTTGGAAAGCTTTGGATGGTGACCACCCAGGGCCCTCAAATATCATTACTACACCAGAAATCGTCAACAAAATCTATCGTATGATTATGACAAACCGTCGAATCACAATCCCTGAATTAGCATAGGCTGCAAACATATCAACTGAGCGTATACGCGTCATCATACATTTGGATATCAAAAAGATATCCGCGCGATGGGTGCCGCGTTTACTCACATCGACCAAAAACGCACACGTGGGACGGATTCGTCGAAGCTTTTGGCGAATAAAAAACGTGATTCGAAGGATTTTTCGTAGATAAGTCACTGTTGATGAACCCTGGGTCCATTACTACACACCGGAGACGAAGGAATAGTCAAAACAGTGGAGAAAAAGCGGCAAAGGCTTACCGAAGAAAGCAAAGACAATCCGATCCGCCGGTAAAGTGATGGCGACTGTTTTTTTGGGATGTGAAAGGTATTATTCCTATTGATTACTTAGCAAAGGGCAAAACCATAACTGACGGTTACACACAGCATTATTGGACCGAATTGAAGAAAAAATGCTAGATTTGGCTTGCAAAAAGTTGTCTTGAATCATGTTAACGCACTCGTCCACAGAGGGGCTGTCGTGCAGGCAAAATTGAACCAATTAGGCTACGAATTGATCAACCACCTACCGTATACACCAGATCTAGCCCCTTTCGACTTCTTCCCGTTCCCAAACCTAAAAACTGGCTGGGAGTACGCCGTTTTGCAACATAGATGAAAAATTACTTTTAAGAAGGGATTTGGAAAGTTGGAAAGTCGACTTGAAAAGTGTATTGCTTTAAAAGCGTTAAAGTGTATTGCTGTTGAAAAATAAATTATAAAAACAAAAATCCGGCGTTTTCTTATTTAGGGTAGATTTCTGTCAAACCTTCCTTGTATATAAGTTGTTAGGTGGTGAAATTGAATCGCAGGAACTTGTAAAATTAATTAGTTGAAATGGTCCTCAACGTACATTGAGAAATTTTGAGTGGGTTTCATGTTCCCCACCATTCAACAAATTATGGCAGGCATGCTCCGATTTATCGGGCTCTAGAGTTAAGTAACAAACTGAATCTAAATGGTGACTTAACGTATAATGCTTTTCATGGTGCCTCACTGCTAGCTTTCTAATATGTCGTAACAAATATGCAATATAACTTTGAATTTGTTGTATAGAGCACTGTTTTAATGTAATTATATACTTTCTCAATATTGAAACATATTTTATTTGTATTAACTATAGTATAATTGATTATATTGTAATAGTTTAGTGGTCTGAATACCTGACCGGAACTCGGGAGGCTCGGATTCGATTCCCGCATGAGGTTACTTTTTCAAAGACACAAATGATTATATTAATTTCAATCATTATATTAAGAAATGTAGTGTTAATTAAATAATAAATTAAAATTTTTCGAAAAAATGATTGGGAGTTGCTAAAAAAGCAATGTGGAAATTTTGATGAAGAGGTAATTGTCTACACGAAACATATGCCAACAACTCTAATGAGATTCATAACGGGGGCACTATAAGAAAATATATATTTCAATAAATGGAACTTTTGGAATACTAAAATGTTAATTATTTATAATACATAATAGTTGACCAAACAAAACAAGCATATATGTGAACATCTGGAATTATTTTAACATCTGGAAATATTTCTATTGTTTTAGGTGTACAGAAAATTCAGATTGAAAAAATTTAAACAGAATGATTATTCACTGACATACCGCGACTTCACTGGTATACCAAAACAATTATTTATTGCTATTTTTGCTATTAATGTATATTCAACAAAAATAAAAAACAATATATATTAAACTAAAATTTAATAATTAATTTATATTTTGTTTTATCTTTTAACGTATTTCTTATCCTGATTTATCTTTACCAGGTACTATCTTATTACCTCAACTCGTTTTCCTCGACAACTTTTTTAGATGAGGATTTTGTTCTATAACTATTAGAACTTTAATATGAATTCTTTTATAAGTTTATAACTTTAAATGTGAACAAATTTGTAAAAACAAAGTTTTCTTTCCATTTAGAATACGTAAATTTTTATTGTTAGAAAGTGATATTGATGCTTTCATAATCTCCAAAATTGTTCCATACGTAATTCCAATACTTTGGATTTCCTTTTGGATCCAAAGGTTTATTTCCTGGAGGTATGACAGTTTCATTCCATTTATCCAATAACTTATGTAAATGTAATAAAACTGATGGGTGCCTAAAAATATAGTCCTTTTCGTAGATACTGAATATGATGGCTGTAATTTTTTACTTTATCAGAATTCGTTCAACTTTACAATCATACATCAATGAATTTTAACTTTACATAAATAATGTTATCAAATAAAAATGTTATATTATTATATTATAAAAACTAAAACAGGGACTATATCCAGTGAAGCAGAAGTTGATGCATTTAGCACATTTAGCTCACCATAATAGCTAATAACTAGTATATTTGTTATTATATTCAATCAGCTGAACAGTCAACCAGCTCAAAATTGATTAGATTAGCTCACCACTCAATTAGAGCATAGACACGTATAACTATGGAAGTGCGGCAAGTTGGAGCGTTGTACCTACACATTTACGGTGTAGTCGTATTGTACGAGCCCAAAAAGCGCGCTACTAATAGTGGTCTGTGACACAGTTTCAAAACCTTGTACAACGTTGCCAGATAGTGCAATATTTTTAAACGCATATTAACTATATAATTAACTATAATCCGTCGATGATTAGAGTCAGAAGTGTTAATGCGAAGCAAACACTGAACCATTTACCGATATGAGCAATGCTTTTATTGCTCACATCTGGTTCAGTATATTTAACTATATTTCAGTAGATTGAGTCAAGCGTTACTTTGTGGCAATTCATGATGAAATATGAGTTAGAAGCAGAGTTGGATTAACCAAAATGAGCACGTGCTTAGAGCACCAAGGAAGGGGGCACCACAGATCCACAATTCACACTTTCGCAGATCACCTAATCAACAACAATCATCTAAATAAAACAATAGAAGAAATAATGACCATTATAAAAAACAACAAGAAATATCTACAAATAAAAGAAAACATTGAAATATACAAACACAAAATAAATCAAGATATACTAAAGAACAAACAAAAAGTAGCAAAAGATACAGGGTTGTGGCTTGATTTCAATGCTGATGATGTGGCTTATTGGATTGCTTGTGGGCCCAGTGGTGAAAAATGCAAGAGAGAGTGGTTAATGTATTCACCATCAACAGGATGAGTTTAATGTTTTGTTTGGAAACTGTTTTCTCAAAAAAAAAATCTCTAATTTTGTTACAAGAGAAAGGTTGAGTGACTGGCTACATGCTGTTGTAAGTGATAATCTTGAAAAAACAGTACTCACCGAGACTATGCTAACATACTTAACGCGCAGACAAGGTGCGGGTTTCGGACAACAGTTGGAGAAACAAATTCTGGAAGAATGTGATTATTGGAAACATCTTGAGGCGTGTCATGACAGTCATTCGAACTTTATCTGAACGTGGCTTGTCCTTCAGTGGAGCAGAAGAATTTTTTTAACCCTTTTGATCATTTTTAGCAGACCATATTTTGTGATATAGAAATGCTGGAAAAGGAAATTCATCTTACATGTTCAAAATCATCTGTGTGGACCTCATTCAAATAATGCCACAAAAGATACATGCGTTGATTGTTGACGAAGTAAAATCTTCTAGTTATTTTAATTTGTCAGTTGATTCCTAACCAGATCTATCACATATCGATTACTTAAGTGTTGTACTTAGGTACTTAAAAGATGGACAATCTATTGAACGTTTTTTAACTTTTCTGGAATTGAAGAGCCATACTGGTGAGGAAATTGCACATTGGTGTTGCAGTGCTTGAGTGTTGTTTCCGCCATTCCGATGGAATCTTATCTTGTCGTGATATCAACACTTGATTAAATAATAATGTCTCTTTAATTACAAATTAATTAGATCATATAAACTATTAAATCTCAAGC
>WYDF02279192.1:0-17281 GCA_009867245.2 Adranes taylori | reverse complement strand
ATGATGAATAGGATAAGAATAAGACCTTCATCATGTCACCACACGTCTGTCAAGACGTTGGACTATGAAGAAGAAGAAGACCTCACATATAGTTACGAATCTAGTAACACTTTTAAACCTAGTGATAAATCTAGTTATTTTTGATTACATAACCCCAAAATTTTAATTTCGGACATTTCTCATGAGCACCTTCATGATAGTTCCAAATTAGATTTGGAAATTGAGCTAATTTGCATGTAGGTCTCTCGATGTAAATTGGAAAAAAATTGAAAAATTTCATTATAATTATCCTCATCCGTCGCAGCTAGTTCAGTTCATCAAATATAGTTCTTCATCTGCTATTGGAACAAACTATTAATGTTTCTGGCTATTGGCTATTAATTTTTCTAATTACACTTTGGGTAAAGTAGAAATAACACCCTTTTATTTCTGCCTGTGGGAAAACAACTTACGCATCAGGCTTTCTGAAAATCTAGGAGAACCTTATCTGGTTTCATATTCAGCAGCAATTGTTGTAAAATAGCAAACATTCGGCTGTATGTTTTTAAATTCTTTTTGTGTAAAAGGAAATAACTGCGGATTCAAAATAAATTGTTAACCTTAGTATGCCACGTATAAAGTTGATAAAAATGTTTGGAGCTTTATCAAAAGTCCCATTTCCAAAAATAATACCTGCTTTATGTAATTCTTTAAGCAATTCTTTATAACATAGTGTTTTGGATTTATAAACAACCAGATTTTGGTATTTATACTAAAATCTAAGTGTTTTATGCCATTACTTAAACAGTATATTTAAACAATAAAATTATAAATAAATATTTTGCCCTATTCCTTCCGTATTCTGCGATTATATTTTATAGGCGAGAAATTAGTCAAATGTAAATATGAGATTTTCTGTTTTTTTCCGTGTTCTGTTTTTCATGTTCTGTTTTTTCAAGTCCTGTTCATTCCGGTTACACTAGTCTCTATAGCAGAGCGGATGAAATTTCGGTGCCGCCAGTACAATGGGATTTCAGTTTAACTGATAAAATAGCTGAAAGCATTATAGAAACGAAATTGTTATACATTTCAAAACTGTTTGAAACAATTGAAAAACAAAGTTGCATTTCAAAATTGTTTTTCATCCTTCCTTAATTCGGACTAGTTATATGAACCCGAAGAAAAGAGCGTGAACTTATATCTAGTGAAAACTTATTTACATCTATTTCACACAAAAGATAGGGATTTACCTCTTACTAAAAAATAATTAAACATTCTATCACAATAATAGATGAAATTCCGACATTTACGAAGTCTTGCAGATGTCCTCAAATTTATATGGAACAAATAAGAATACAAATCAATGAGATCTTAGAACAAACAATTATTCAACATTCACACTCTCCTTGGAGTATGCTTTAATTGGTTGTGCTCAAGAAAATGGACCGCTTCAGGTACGACGGTTGAATTAAAAACTTCTTCTTCTTCAAATGCCATCTTCGTTCCAAAGATTGGCATTCATCAAGGCTAGTCGAACTTTAGATACGATCGATCTAAAGGATTGCCGTCTTCTTCCCACGCTTCTTCTTCCTTGAATGTTTCCCTGTATTATTAGTTGCAATAAGTTATATTTATCTCCGAGCATTATGTGTCCTAGATATTCTACCTCGCGTTTCTTTATATTGTTCATTACTTCTTTTTCTTTCATCATCGGTTGCATAACAATCTCGTTTGTAATTCTGTCCGTCCAACTTATTTTGTGAATCCTTCGGTACAACCACAACTCAAAAGCATACAGCCTCTGTATCTCTGTTTTCTTTAGGGTCTAGCACTCTATCCCATAAAAGAGCACCGAGAACACATAGCATCTTAACAATCTCACTTACAAGTCTAACGTAAAGCCTTTGCTGCAAAATGATCGTTTCTTCTTCACAAAGATAGCTCTTGCCTGCTCTATTCGTATTCTGATTTTTTCCAAGCAGTCATTCTTTAGATTTATCTTAGTACCTTTATATTCTCTACTCTTACAATCATTTGGTTTTCTAGAACGAGATTTACATTAACTTGAGGTTCCTTTTGATATGAGCATAAACTTGGTAAATTTGGCGTTCGAAGTCAGTCCGTGTTCTTCACTAGCTCTGGCCACTTTCTCTAGAAGAAATTGTAGGTAATATAAAGAGGTTGCTATTATAATTGTATCATTAGCATTTCTGATGTTGTCTATCACTTTTCCGTTTACTTTACTCCTCTGTTTTCATTCTCAAACGCATTTTTTTTTATTTGTTCTGAGTAAATATTGAATTCCCTTGGTGCAAGTACACATCCTTGTCTAACCCCTAGTTTTATTTGAGTTTCGGTGAATTATTGATTTCCGACTTTGACAATTGCTTTTTCGTTAAAATAAAGCCCTGATATGTTTCTGATGTCTTTGTCGTCGAAATTTTTCTCCTTGAGAATGTTTATGAGCTTTTCGTGTCGCACATTATCAAATGCCTTTTTATAATCTATGAAGCACACATACAATGCTTGGTTCATATCCAAACAGCTCTGACTTAACACATTAACCGATGCTTTGCACATCCATGCACATTAACATCCATGCACATCCATGCACATCCATTAACATCCATTCATTTGCATCCATGCACATTAACCGAACAATGCTTTCCTCGTTCCTAGTCCGTTTGTAAAGCCGAACTGATTTTCGCTTATATCTTGTTCCTGATTTCTGTATGTTCTATGGTGAATAATTCTGAGAAGAATTTTTAGCGTATGAATCATTAGACTTATTGTTCGGTACTAAGTGCATTACTTAGCGTTAGCTTTTTTCGGAAGAGTGACAAAAGTTGAAATAAGGCATTCTTCAAGTATTTGCCCTGAATCGTAAACTGCATTAAACAGGTTGACTAGAATATCAATATGTTCTTCCTCGATAAGCTTTAGAATTTCACTTAGAGGGCGGAGAGTCTTAAGGGCGCATATAACTTCCTGTTTGGTTATTTCTGGTCCGTTGTTTTGTGTTAATTCTTCTGGTTCATTTCTATTATCTTCAAATAGGTCTTTAATATAATTTTTCCAAGCTCTTATATTTTCCTCTACTTCTGTAATGAGCTCTCCATTTTCATCTATTAAAATAGATGTCTGCCTTCTTTTTTGAGTTCCAGTCAAATCTTTTAGTTTTTTATGAACTCCGAAGTTATCGTGATTTCTTTGCAAATACTCTATCTCTTCACATTTCTTTTTGTAATATTCCTCTTTTCCTTCTCTAACTTTGTCTCCGAACATTTTTATCTTCTTCGTTATTATTTTTAGCATTTCGTCTTTCATCCATAAACAGGAGGATATCATGAGTCATCCATTCCTGTTTTGCCTGTGGTTGTTTTTAAGGATCTCTCTACATGGTTCTAGTTTGGCTTCTTTAATGCTGCACCATTTTTCCTTTACGCCTTCTGAGTATGTGCTCTCTTTATATTGTTTTATATTATTATTGATTTTGCATTGCAGTTCATGTTTTATGTCTGAATTTTTCAAAAGAGATGTATTTAGTTTATTCAAACTTGGTTTTGTTGGACATTTTTTTAGCTTACTTCTAACACAAGCAATGAGGGAATTGTGATCCGAAGATATATCAGCTCCTGGGTATGTTTTCACTATTGTGATGCTATTTGGTATCGATGGTTAATCAGAGTGTAATCAGAGTGTAATTTTGTCTTGTGGAGATTTCAGAGATCTATAGAGACGGAGGTTGGGTAGCTTGAACAAAGTGTTTGTTATAGCCAAGTCATTTTCCTGACTGAACTGTAAAAGCCTATCTCCTCTTTCGTTTCTTGTACCTACTCTATACTCGTCGATATATTTTCTAAATGTTCCCTTCCTGATCTTCGCATTGAAATCACCTAGGACTACTATGACATCTCTGTTTATAGGCGACCGTATTCTACGATCTCATCGTCAGATTTATCGGAGGTTGGCGCGTAGATTTGAATTACATTTAGTTTGCAGTTTAACATATTCAGTTGCAGCAAGATAATGCGGTCTGATATGGGAGAAAAGTTTAAATCCGATTTATTTACCTCCTTGGACACTATTATTAAAAACTAATCGATGATAAATACCCCCTGCCGAACAGCATTTAAAAGGAGATATCTTTAGCACGAGAAATTCTTTTAAAAAATGGCATAATAAAACCATTATTGACAAATTTAAACGGAAATATCTCCTGTAAAAAATTGAAAATACTGAATACGAGGCACAAACGCTAACACTTGTATGGCCTTTAACAATGAAATAATTGAAATAAAAGATAAAGCTCTAAATAGTAAATAATTTATTTAATTTTTAAAAGATAGATTGGCATAGATTTGCCTTTATTGGCATATATTACATATTACGAAAAAAATTTTATTGGTAAACAAATATCAAAAACAAAATAAAAATACTCAAAATATAACCACACAAAAAACAGAAAAAAACAACAAATGAAACGAAACAAAAAAAAAACGAGACCCATAATACACCCTTCTCACGAAATGATGTGCAGCAAAAAGATTTCTTTACTTCCTTCTCTTTATATTATTCATTATCCACTTTATTCCTCTTCCAAATATGCTCTCCAATTTCTCGTTCTCTCAGTCCATCTTATTTAACGACATTCATTCATGCAATGTTCCCATGACGTTTTTCTCGTAATCCACATATCCTGCATCTCCTATCATATTCTGTCAGCCAGTATTTATTACCCATTACCCACGTCTGAATATTGCAATTATTCTTTTTTCATTCATACCTAATTCCGATTTTACATACCCAATCATATCATATACCATCATTACTTCTTTGTATCTCGTATTATACCTGTTCATTCTATTTTTTTCATTCCTCTCTTTGAACTCAAAATCTCTCATTATTCTTTGCACCACTCTTTCACAGTTCCGTCTTTCCATTATCCCTATCTTCCTTGTGCTCATGGACCATCCATACATTTCATACAACTTTTCTCTATCTTTCGCCCATTCATTTATATCACCTTTTTCGCTTCTCTTATTTGACAATTCATAGACTGCTTTCACTATCCTTTATTCTCACCAGTCGTTACTTTACTTTCATATTTTGCCAACTCCTTAGCTCCTTTTACCCAGCGCTTATACTGATTTAGCTCTTGTAACACAAATTCATTAGGTGTCAATTTGTACAGCCATAAAATACTTTTCATATATTTCGCAATCACCCATCCTGTTTCTACACTTTCTTTCACCGCCCATACCTCCGCATCATAAAGCATAATATTTCTCATTCATACATTTAACACCATCAATTTCATCTTCACAGAGTCACCAAATTTCGTACACTTTTAGAATATCGAATGAAGAATATAGAATTATAGAATATTGTACACTAACTTATCCAATAGGTTGCAACTGATAATTATTATCTAATTCTTCATGATTCTATATACATTATACCACCGTACAAGCCACATTGCTTTATAATTTCTTTCCAATGTTAATCCAAATCCTAATTATAGACACGGAAACTGTCGTTTCAAACTACTAAAACATGTTTCTATTGCATTTTGGGTGACAATATTTGATCTATTACATGCTTCTCCATTTGGTGTAAGGATATATGGCCGAAACCACAAAGAAACACTGTCACCAAGAAGCAAACTATGTCCATAGATTCCTACATTGAATTCGACTGGAAGAGGCGAATCATTAAAAATGATACTATATGTACCGATCCTGACCACCTGACTGGTACATATAGTATCACATCAGGGCCTGATGATAGAAATTTTTCCTGCGTGCAGTGTATTGCTCCTGCTACACGAGTGATAGCTCTAATGTTACAGAGTCCAAGTTTTAGCTACGATATTTTATTTTCAATCTGTGGCATTCATTAGACAAGCTGGGTAATTTATTAATTATCTTTCGATCATATATTTATAACTTATTCGTTAACGTATTATATTTTTTGTATTATAATATATTATTTCTCGTACTATGTGAGCGACACACAGTAGAATTATGATAGCTATAGCAATATAGACTACAAAATCCGAAAATATATATAACTTTAAAGTAGATGCATTGCTCAAGAATGGCACGGCCAATAGTTATGGTCAGGAAAAAGAATGACGAATATTGTTTTTGCATCGACTTCAGGAGGGTCAATGAAATAAGCATGAGGGATGCTTATCTGCTGCCGTACATCAATTCTATATTGGAGAAACTACGAGAAGCAAGATATGCAGAGTGTCCCAATAGTGCGTCCAAGTCCAACTGCTCCTTTATCATATTATATGGAGAAAAATTTCCAAAGCAGAAGTGTCTAGGGCTTTAAGCTACACAAACCAAAAATATTTTCATGTATACAGGCTGTTCCATAACTGAAGTGTTCCATAATTCGCTTCTACAAATTTTTCGTAATTTTCAGTCTAAAACTTTGTATGTCTATACCAGGTGTTTCAAAAGTTATGATTAGTTTTATGCCAAAGTTGTGGTAATTTGAACTGCTTGTATCTTAAAAGAATAAAATATATTTGATCCGTTTTTGGAGCTGATGATTCTATTACATCCTCACCTTTTACGCGTATAAAACATTTTGCATGTTATTGAAAATTGTATACAGGGTGAACGCGTAGTAGGGTATTTTTCAATTTCTTTAAATAGAACACCCTATATTTTATGTAATGGTTGGATAGACCTTTAGCGCCTCTTTCATTTTTATTAACCACTTTCAATGCCTAACTTCAATTGCTTTTGAGATATTTCTAATTTTGTAATAGAATTCTCAATTTGGTTGAATTTTTTAATTCGATCGAGTTGGCCCTGCAAGAAATATTTATATAAATAATTCATTTTGATTTTTATTTATTTATCGAAAAAATAACTCTAGTAAAATGGTAGTAAATAACGTAAATACTGAAGTTTTAATTTATGTCTCATTGTACCTAATTAAATAAAGATCCATTAATAATTATTTTATATTTAAAATATTAAGGGTGACGAGTATATTAAAATAAAAATAAATCTCAACAAAACTAACTATACTAACTTATAATACATGCTCAAAATGACCCCCTCTAACATTAATGCAATGTTGCAATCTAGTTTCGAAAGATCTTTGCACGTTTCTGAGAATCCTTACATTGATGGTTCTGAAAACCTGTCTGATCCGTTCCTGCATATCTTGTTACGTTGTTGCAGGTGGTTTATATACTTCGCTCTTTTCATAACCCCATATGAAAAAATCTGGTTTACTAAAATCAAGGGATCCTGCTGGCCACCTAATTGGTCCATCTCTTCCAATCCACCTATTTGGAAAGTTATCATTCAGAAAATTGCGAATCGGTTGTGGGTGGTGTACAGGAGCACCATCATGTAAAATCCACATGCGTAGTCTTATATTAAAAGGAACATGTTTCAAAAGCAGAAGTCGGTGATTTTGTAAAAAGTCTAAATAAACTTCACGAGAGACACAACCCTCAAAGAAATGTGGTCCAACAACATAATCTCCTAAAATTCCACCCCAAACATTAATGGACCATTGAGTTTGGCTATAGGATACTGTCTCGTAAGGATTACTTATTGAGTAGTAGTGAAAATTATGCATGCTGAGAAAACCATTTCTGTGAAATGTTGCTTCGTCTCCAAACAGAACATAATCAAAGAAATTGTGTTGGTAGTTTATGTTTTTTTATGGCCCATTCGCAAAAATTAACCCTTCTTCGATAGTCATCAGAAACGAGTTCCTGATGACGTTGTATGCGATAAGGATGTATTTTATTTTAATAATATTCTATTTATAAATGACTTACTGACACCTGTTTCGTTTTCAGCAAGACGTGTACTTGTGTGAGGATTTTCAGTCACATTAAGAAGAACGCTTAATTCATTCTGTTAAAACTCTCTTCTGTTAAAACTCTCTTTCCTCATTCCTTTTTTTCGTGCGCTACTTTACCGGTATGTTTAAATCTCTCCAGTAAGTTTTCGAAAGTTTTGGAAATTTTTGATCATAAATTCTTCTAGGAAGTAAGCAATTCTCATCACTCGCTCCAAGTACGAATATCATGAAATTAATTCATTAGTTTCAAAATTCATTTTAACCTTAATTTTTGGAACAAAATTTATTGAATAATAATAATAACTTATAAGAAATATTTATGATAAATGTAAATAATTTAGACAGCTGTGTAAATAAATTGGTTTTGTTAATGCAAATGGTTAATAACTTAATCACTTATATTCAACTACCAAATGTCATTTCAAAGCCTTCGCCAACAATTTGTTATGCGTGTTTCGTTAAATAAAAAATAATTATTAATGGACGTTTATTTAATTAGGTACTATGAGACATAAATTAAAACCTCAGTATTTACGTTATTTACTATCTTCTTACTAGTTATTTTTTCGATAAATATATAAAAATTTAAAATAAATGTCAAAATAGATTATTTACAAAATGCATTATTTATATAAATTGATCTATCCAACCATTACATAAAATATAGAGTGTTCTATTTAAAGAAATTGAAAAATACCCTACTAGGCGTTTTGGTTAACTCTGTATATAATTTTCAATAAAATGCAACATATTGTATATGCGCAAAAGGTAAGGTTGTACTAGAATTACCAGGTCCAAAAACAGATCAAATATATTTTTTCCTTTTAAGATACAAGCAGTTCAAATTACCACAATTTTTGCATAAAACTAACCATAACTTTTGAAACACCTGGTATAGACCTACCAAGTCTTAGATTTAAATTTATAAAAATACGTAAAATCGAATTATCAACTAAAAAGTAGAGCATTCCATTAAAAAAAAAATTTATGTTCGGCCTGCACTTATGGAACATCCCCTATACATGAAAATATTTCTATTTTATGTAGCTCAAAGCCCTAGACACTTCTGTTTTGGAATTTTTTCTCCATATAATATGATAAAGGAGCAATTGGACTTGGACACAATATTGGGACAGCTGGTATGTCAACTATCGACGTCAAGCAAGGATATTGGTAGATTCCGCTGCACTAAGTTAGCAAAGCAATTACAACATTTACAGTAGTAGATTTATGAACACGTATATTCACGAACCCTCCGTATAACATATAAAAATCGCTATTTTGAATCTTCTACTATAATCAGCAGAATGGTTATTTACATAATAGCAGAACAAGCAGTATACTGCTTGTTCTGAAAGAAGACTATATGTAATTTATAACGTTATTCCCGTGTCTTTGATCAACTATAAAGTATTATTGACACATTTTCATGCTTAGGAAATATAATGTTGCATGCATACAGTAACATCATCTCACGTAAATAGAATGAGAGTATTACATAGCAGAGAAGGCTTTGGACGATTGCTTCCTTTGCTTCTACGAATTTCTAGATAATTTGAATGTCGATATGTAAGTTTCTACAAACTTACTGTGCGAGCAAACATTTATACTTTTAACCTCCTTGATACGATTATGGACACATATAAACGTTTCTATATAGCAAGTCCCTTTCAGGAAACTACGAAGTTTATATATGCAGCAATACGCGAATAGATTTTATGCTTGTATGTTGTATAAACACATGTTATACAAAGTATTATGCAGTTGTTATATAGAAACCAGACCTGCATTTATTTATAAGATGGGTTCTCCATAAGGATTTAAAGTTAGAAACCGTTAGGAATACAACCTGTATGAACAGTATGAAACAAAGGAGTTTTAATTATACTAAGAAATTACGCACGAATTTGTATAATGCCAAGCTATGCAAAGCACTGCATTGCTCACGACATCCGATGTTACTGTGCGCTATTGAAACAAATCATATCCGTCCACTGATTATTGTTGTTTAATTTGCAGGTGTTTGAAAGGTAGATTCGTTGTTGTACTACCTAATGCTCTTGATTAATTTGTGGAACCAAAAAGACGTGAAGGTACCTGAGGGTTGGTGCTATTTAATTAGTTCGACTGTAGTCCGATTGAGAAGCTGACATCTTATAACCCGGCACATTACCCTCGAAGACATAGATTAATTTAAAGTCAATATAATGGAAATTAACTCACAAAAGTAACATTGAAACAAGTCAGAATAAAATATATCGATGTTAGTAAATCCCAAAATTGTCAGTCAATATTATTTGATAAAATAAGAAAGCATTAAATATTTTTATGATGATCAAGCAAATCGGAAATAAAATAAACTAAATGAGCAGTAGTGTTTTAGCAATCAATAAAATTAAATTACCATGACACATTTATACAGACATATTCCCTGTTAGCTCCTAATTAGTGATGGGTTCCTGATATACGAGGTATCTCATTTGAGTCCTCACTGTCATGGAATGAGGGAGTACCGCTTTTTTCAAATACGAAGCGAATCACTCTTTATGAGGAGTTTCATTTTACAAATGGGGAGTTCCCCTTTTTTCAAAGAAGGAAGTCCTCTTTTCCTCTTCAAAAGAGGAGTTCCTCTTTTTCTCAGAAGAGGAATTCCTTTTTTTCTTTTAAAGAGGATTTCCTCTTTTTTTTAAGGAGGAGTTTCTCTTTTTTCAAAAAAGAAATTCTTCTTTTTCGTTTGAAAAGAGAAGTTCCTCTTTTTTTAACAACGAACGTGTTATCTTTTATTTTCAAAAGAGGAATTCCTCTTTTTCTTTTCAAAAGAAGAGTTCCTCTTTGTTTTCAACCAAATAATTTCTCTTTTTCTTTTCAAAAGAGGAGTTGTTCTTCTTCTTTTGAAAATAGGAGCTCCTTTTTGTTTCAAAAGAGGAGAGTTAACTCGTTGATGATAATACTTGTGTAGAACGTAACAACCTCGCTTGATACACATAGCACGCGTTAGTCGTAGCGCTGTCCATAAGGAGAGCAGGAATTGCTTTGTATGATGCATCGGCTTAAGCTGTCATGCCCGTAATTGCATCCGTAATGGCATCCATATATGAGGTACTTCATTTGAGACCTCATCATGATGAAATAAAAGAGTTACTTTTTTTTAATACGACGAGATTCATTATTTGTAAGAAGTTACTTTATTTTTATATAAGAACACTTTCATTATATTATGTGAGGAGTTACTTTTTTGACATTTTTTTAACAATTTTTTAAATCATGTCTGTGGGTGTGTTCCTGTGAACATAAAAACGTCTAAACGATTTGAACAATTACAATCAAATTTGGCATACATTATGAGCACTATCTGTAAACGAATCCTATATATTTCAAAACAAAATCAACTCGTCATCGAAAGTAGAACTAAAACTTCACAACCTATTGCGACCAAATTTGATATGAATGATCTCTATGCGAAGCTAAACTTACCTGCAAAGATTGGCTGAATGTTTCCTCTAGGCAGATTTAAAAGTTTAACTAATCGTGCCAAAATTCTGCATACGGCTTCAGGGCTAGGTATTCTTTTTTTAGAGCATATTTTTAGCAATTTTCGTTCACCGGAAGTGACAGTTTGTTGCCTTCAAAAGTCAACCCAAATGAGGGGTTTTATATGTTTTTCGAATCACTAAATAAGATTTTATGCAAATTTTTTTTTGTGATTCCTTATCGGCATTTTGTGCAATACTTGAAAAAAAAAATAGGATCTCCTCTTATGCAACAAGAGGAGGAACTCCTCATAAATAATGATTCGCTTCATATTTGAAAAAAAGTTGCCCCTTCATTTCATCATCATGGGGCCTCAAATGAAAATCCATGAACTCCACTACTTTTATTATATTCAATCGGTTCAAGAGTTCCTATTTTCATAACGCGCAACTCCTCTTTTGGAAAAAAGTAAGAGGACTCCTGTTTTGAAAGAAAAAGAGGAAATACATTTTTGAAAATAAAAGAAGAACTCCTCTTTTGTAAAAGAAAAGAAGAACTCCACTACTGAAAAAAATAGGAGCTCCTCTTTAAAAAAAAAGAGGAACTCCTCATTTGAAAAAAAGAGGAACTCCTCATAATTGAACAAAGAGTAACTCTTTCATTTCAATATAATGAGGCCTCAAATTAGGTACCTCATCAATAAGGGACTCATCACAGTTCTCACCTCACTATTCTCACTATTCTCAACTCATAGGGTCTCCTCACCTCATATGAGTTACCTATTTTCAGGTCTCACAATAAAAAAGGATTACTCCCTCATTTTCTTTTCAAAACGAGGTGTTACCCATCACTACTCCTAATCGACTAGTTACTTGTTACTTTAAAATAATTAATTCTTTACTAAGTAATTTATTCATTTAATGAATAATTTATTTTAATTCTTTTGATACACGACGTTACTTTCACACTACCTAATTCACTCTTAATTTCTTATGTCGTGATATTATTCTTGTAATTCTCCCGTATGTTTTAAGGCTATTACTCTTTATTGAACTTAATGTTTAATAATAATAATAACCTTTATTTATTATAAACAAATTCTTCATTTAAAGATAAATACATATAAATTCCATATAAAATTTAAGATACTACACAAATGATTTTTGATTAGGTAATTACTTATAGTTAACAAAAAAAATGTAATAATAAAGAACAACTCAATATATACTTCGATATTTACGTCACACCGTAATCCAATAATAAGTCCAACAAATAAACTTAAATCTAAACTTATTATAATGTAAATAATCTACTCAAATACAATTAATAAGCCCTAATCCCTTAAATTTCCGCCCTTACTCTATTATCTCTCTCTCGCCCCTTTCCCCCACTACCCTTTTTCTCTTCCTTTCCCTGCCTCCCTAAATCCTTTGTCTTGTCTTCTTCTCCCCTGTCTTCTTCTCTCCCCTCCCCGTCCCTTTCTTTATAAATACCTTCACCTGCTCCCCCATAGAATGTTTAATATTACTGGCGTTATTTCTAGACATACAACTCATTACATTATTATAAATACTTGTTGTTTGTTTCAATCGGTAACTATTTGTTTAATGTAATATATCATTATAAACATTCTTGTTATATATAAGCATATTGAACTAGTATGTTCAAAATTAAACTAACAAACTTTCACTGACGTGACACGTGTGTGGTATTATGCCACACCATTTGTATATTATTTTTGCACATATATGTACAGCGATTATACTAAGTGAATAATTGTAAAATTTTGTGTCTACTTGAGCTGTGGCCGTTGTGAGAGAATGTTTTTATTTGATAATCGTAGCTATAAAATTTATTAAAACAAATTTATTAAGACAATTTATTACATAAGGCGAGTTTATGAACTCAATGCCTTAAAATATTAATTTTAAGGCAATATAATACTAAAAAAATAATATAATAATAATTAATTCAATTTAAATAAATAAATATTCAAACAAAACATCATACTGACACTGTGTATACTTTAGTCAAACTTTATAGAAAATTGCGAGATAAATAATGCGCCGTAGTGGCTAAATGTAAATCAAAAAAGCAAATTCATCTTTGTTAACAAAACCCCACAAATATATACAGATTAAAAACTATAATTACGTAATTAATTAAACAATGGAAAGTCACAAGGAAAAGGTGTTGTAAAATATAATATATATATAAGGAAATAAAGTTAAACCATTTTGAAAGTAGACATTATTTTAACATCTGAATTTGAATCATTAACCAAATATATTTTTAAATTAATTAATACACATACATAAAACGTTTATAATATATCTCAATAAATCCCCTACCTGCTGATTAGCTAAATATTAAGTTAGTTACATATAATAAAACAAATTTATTTTCAAATTAGAACGTGACCTAGAGCGAATGTATTTATTTCAATAAGATATTGAAATCGCACTTTTGCGATCGTACTTCATACAAAATAATTAACTTATTAAAACTTAGAATTTACTATGCATACTTTCTACTAAATAAAACATATAAAATCTTAATTATACGCGGACTCTTTGGAAAAATATTTCATGTATGTTCACTGTTTAGTTTGACTGAACATTGAAGAATTCAGATCATAATGATATTAATTTAGATATTGAGATTAATTTAGATTATTATTATTGCAGCTGAATGGATTACACTTTATCATATAAACATTGTATTAATAAAAATTCATAATAAATACTGATGAGCTAAAACTATAACGCCCCGCGAATTTTAAATTTAATCTTAAAATATGTTCATTAATTCTATTCCACGAAACGGGCAGTCCCTAAAAATATTATATGAAATATCTCTACAGAGATATCTAAAAGCTAAATAATCGATCAAAATATTAAACACATGACTAACAGAGAACTCAGCAACAATATTTCAGGTAAATAGTTCATTTCACTCCATCCGTTCGCACTAGAAGTAATCTATTAATACGACAAATTCACCTTCGCTCGTGCACATGAGTATATATACCCTCTAGGATATTAGGAAAAGGAAACGAAATACATTGCGCGTTTTATGGAACTACATCCAGCACGATGCAATACTTATCAAAATTTCAATAGCTCCCACCATACATGAACGAAATATCTGCCATATCTGATTTATTGTGAGCCATTTTTATTTGTATTAACAAGAAAATTTCTATTCCTGTTCGGAATCAAAGAGTAGGAGAATGAATATATTTCTTTAAACTCCACCCCTTATATCATATGACTTAAGTAGCTTCGAGTAAACAACTTATCAACTTATTCATCTCCACAAAACTGGCCATAAAACTAGGCATATCCGTTACGAAATCATTAAAAACAAATGGTGCTTTAGGGTCAGGAATATCTAAATCATAGCCCACTACTCGAATAACTACCAGAAGGATAAGATACCAGATTATTATTTTTCATTTCAAATACCACCAGTAAAATCAACGGTTTAAACTTTACTATAACTTATTGACGAGTTGATAGCAAGCACTATACGATTCAAATAACCCTTTGAAGTTTACATCAAGACACTTCCTATCACATTTGTAGCCGTTCCACTTACATATTTGTATTATTATTAGAAAGAAAATATGAAAATTATTATATACATGTCTGGATGCATCGCTAGTGAATATCTCATTCGCATACCACATACGTTTGACAGATGCAACTGTTTCGCTACTTTCGTGAGCTGGTTTCATCTTCCTTATTGCATCCTATTTGTCTACCTATCTTATAGGGACGATAGATAGCTGGTTCGTTTCTCACTACTTCATGACATATATATATATATATATATATATATATATACGGCTTACATACTCTATGATGTTAGCAATTCTTGCAGGTGCACATATCAGATTTACAATGCGATAGATTGAAACATCCATATTCACGTGCCTTTTCTTTAATTTTGTCAATATGTATGTTTACTGTATTTCTAGGCATGAACTTTGATAAAGTGCAGTGATGCAAAATGGTATAAAGCTAATTAATATTACTGAGAGTTTGTTTCTGGTGAGCGTTTAGTTAAATACCTACCTAAGTAATTTTATGTTAACACAAAAATAATATAAATTGACCAATTAAATTACATTCTAATTATATATGTTTTAATAAATAGAATTGTGATTATTAGTACCTCAACGCATGAAAAGGACTAAGATGCTCAGCACTTGATGTCGCATGCACGCGTTCAAAACTTCTGGCATCTCATCCCGCGAGCAAGAGATCCCTGACATAATATTGTACGCGAAAACAGCTACCCAACTCACATCAATATACACCAAGAGTGAGAGGTCGCAAACAAATACACACACATACAACACATTTACCATTATTATTTCATTAAGGAAATGAGCTTACTCACTCGTACATATCAAAATGTATTATCTTGCAACCTCGTACATGATTATACGAGACGTCGCTAGCGATTCCATGAACACATACATACCTAGTTGTTTGCCTTCGCGGAAATATTTCCGCGATATTCTCCAATTTGGGTACACCACCATTTTTTATTTTCACTGCTTTTGCGTTGACAGGGCTAGCGCTGGTCGCTAGTTCGCTCGCATTTTAGTCTGATTGGACAACAACTTACGGTATCATAGAATTTCGATCTCCAATATATTTTCTTCAGATCTTCAACGAGGGAAAAATGAACTCATCATCATTCCCATTTTTTTCATTCCAATTCCCAAGCACCTTCCCATAATAGTGTTTTTCAATTATTTAAATATATTTAACATCTCGGCGCGCATCCTTTCCAAAAATCTAGACTTTCTTGAGGAAATTCGGAACAATTCGGGACCAAGAAGAAAGTCGCAAAAAATTTAGACTGTCCCGGGAAATTTGGAATGTATATTCATCTTACTTTATTCTAAATGCAAGTACATAACACCTTATTAATTTAGTTTAAACATACAAACACTTAAAATCAAAATCAAATCGCGTATAACGGGATTCCCCCATTAAATAAATAGTACATTCACTATCAGCCTGTGTCAATTCTCTGACGAATGAAAGCCTGTCCAAACAGCTTCCAATCAAGACGATCACTGGTCTCGCTTCTCCAGATGAGTCCCAAAAATCGTAAAAGTCCGTATTCTGTCGAGTCATATTCGTCTAGGCCTAACGATGTGTCTCGATCTCCTATGACCATGGACTATCTCTCGGCGTTGCGACGCCTCATATGTCGTGCCCATTGGTGCTTTAAGGAGTAGATTCTCTCCACATATCTATGTAGATATCTCGAAGATATCTTTTTCTTGAAGATACTATTGGCTATGTACAAAGACTTGAGTTCAGCGCTTTCTACCAATCTCTTACCACAGTTGTTATGGTTGCCACACCCGTAATCACCAACAACATTGTCCGAAGCTAGCCTCACTCTGAACTTATCATTGAAACCGCCCATCACGATCTTATAATACGCGTTGCCATATTCATGCATTTCGATAAGTTCCACATAGAAGGATTCTATGATTTCATTCGAATAATATGTCGTCGATACATAAACATGCAATATTTGCAGTTGGTAATGTTTGTTTAATTTAATTAAAATTCCTGCCATACGATCTGATGTGCTATCGCAGCCAACAATAAGATGTTTAATATTTTTTGTATTAATAACCCTACCCTGATTGTTCGGCCCGGTCTAGAACCACGAAAATAAAATATCTGGCCGCTGTTCAAAGTTATTATACCCTCGCGTTGCCTCCTAACAAGTTGTAAGTGCACACATTTAATATTGTCGAGCAACGCGGGTTTACCCTCCGGTGGTTCTTAGCACCCTCTCTTCTTCTTCTTCCAGATCACTGACAGTTGCTCTTATCAGTGGAAGTTGAACTCCGGAGAATGATGCCATGATTTTGGTTGTATATTAATATGTTGGAGGATAAGGCTTACCTGTCATGCTTGCCTTGGTTGCAGGTTGGCAGGAGACATTT
>WYDF02279181.1:0-17283 GCA_009867245.2 Adranes taylori | reverse complement strand
GGCATCCTCTTCCCATTTTGCATCTCCCTTTCTAACTTTCCTTAACATTTCCCTAACCTTTTTTTAATTCCCTCCTTCTATTCCCATACCTTGTCCTCCCCCATTCCTTCCCTCCTCTTACCTGTCCTCTTCCTTATAAACCAAATTGTCTTTCATCCTCTTCTTCAGTTCTTCCATATTCCTTACTTCTTACCATATTTTATCCAACCTTTTCTTTATATTCCCTCTTTCCTTGCTCCCCCATTCATACCTCTTCCCCTCCTCTGCTTACCCACTATCCTCCAATTTTTCTCCAATTCCTATCCCCTCACCTCCTGTTGGCCACAATGCTTCAAGAGGGAAATGGTCCGATTCTATCTTCTCTCCCACATTCATATTTTCTAACATCTCCTTTGTCCCCTCATTCCCTAAGATATAATCTATAACTGACTCCCTCCGTGTACCCTGAATGTTATCTCCCCCTCCCAATCTCCTTCTACACCAACCATTCATCCAACCATTCCATTAACATTCTCCCTTCCGAATATATTACCTTATCCTTCGACTTCCTTTTGACCAACTCTCCCTCCGCTCCTACAATCTCCCATTATCAGAATTCTTTCATATTCCTTCCTCCACTCTTCCATTCTGTCCCCCAAATTTCTCATAAAATCCTTCCATTCTCTACTAACATACACCACCACAAAGAGCCATTCATTCTTTCCTATCTCCACTTCTATTCCCTTAACTCCTTCCCACGCCTCCGAAGATTATAACTCCGTCCTCAATTCCTTATACTTTTTTCGTTCCCTTACCTTCCTTACCTTCCCTTATTCCTTCCCTATTATTCCCCCGCTTGCCCTACCCTTAACGTTTTTCCTTATCGCTCACTGTATCACCCATCCGTGGTAATCTTTCACTCTCTACTTCCCATTTTTCCAACTCCACCCATGTCTCCACCAACGCTATAATATCATATTCCCCTAAATAATTTACCATCTTCGTATCACTTAACTTCGTATCACTCGTATCACTTGGTTTCCCGGCACAAAATTTTGGCACACATTTTTTTTATAAACCCTTGTTATTCGCGTTCTACGGTCTTTATAATCTTCAATTAAGAAAAAAATAATTTGAAGCAATTAAAACGGTTAAATTGCATATAAATGAAAATCTAATTCATTCAATCATTTCATAGTGAATCAAGCGACTAAGATCTTATTTACGAACAACGTCCGAGAGTTTAACCATTAAAAATGTCTATTATACGATTCGAATATAAAGAGCAGTGGAAAATGGAAGGATCTTTTATTGCTTTTTTCCTTCCTTGTATTCTAGCATATTATAACACTTTAAGAAAGAGAGAGAGTATTTTAGAAGTAGCAGCTGAAAGAAAGTCTAGAATTTCGCGCCAAATGACGGTTGTTTGTAAATTTATGTGCGCGTGTTTCTCGTGTTAAAGGATTAACTTCTTCAGGATCAAGTGTCCTTTTATACATGAAATTACTACATTTTCTTGTTATCCACTTTAAAGTAATTTGAGAAAGTTCAAGTACATAAGTTGTCTTGAATATTTCCTATGCAATGGTTGAGCTACTTCTGGCTGAATAGTTAAGTGTCTAATTTTATTAAAATGTTTTCGGATATCAAAGAAATTATACTACACCTATATATCGAATATAACGGTTGGTTTAGATTAAGGACTAGAGAATTAAATAAATACGAGATAGGATAACAATTGAGTCCAGTTGCATACAATCATATAGAACTTACTCTTGTATCATAAGAAAACGATAAATCACAGACGAAATATATTTATGGTAGGCTACATCAAGAAAAAATTACGACTTCCTATTTTTATCACTTATTTGGAGGAATCATTCGGAAATAACACTTGTTACGGCTCTGTATATATAGAAGCTTATTTGCGTGAAATGGCAATTCTAATATCAGACAAGTGATTAAACAATTAATTTGGAATACTTTACAATCACAGTACTATGTCATTGAGTTCTGAAACTTAATGTAGTAATGGAAATTAGAAACAATTATTTGTTATTATTTACAATATTTATAAATTGACATAATAGACAGTCAGTAGGTCATATAACTGATGACAGATAGTCATCAGGTATGTTAGTGGGAATCAATACTCTTATAAAGTATCATTATTTCTGCTCTCTAGTACATAAAAGGCAGCAATACCTAATAAGCATGTAATTCAATGCAGTGTGGCATTAATGACGTCACAAGTGGTGCACATTTAGTATTTCAATAAAATCCAGAGAAAAGGGTAAAAATTATAAGCATGATGATTGGAAAAAATGTTAATAATAAAAAGAGAAACTAGATAATAGGATGATAGAAAATATATCATGGTAATTAACACCAGGAAAGGTCTTGTACGACGATATTTAAACTCTACGATCCATTATTTTATGTTGACAAATAGTGGGGTGTACTCGTATATGACATCCAACTTGAAAAGAACTTCTGACATTTTACATGCATTTCGCAAGCCATATACGAGTGTAGAGTTTAAGATGGCTACTTCATGTATTCCAATTTAATCATTTCTATATATACATTTATAATATTTTTAAAATGTTTACGTACTAAAATGAACAAGAAGGAATATACAGCGCTCGCTGCTATTTAGATGTTATCTCTCGGAACCGTTCGGGATCCGTGAATGCTGCTACGAGCGTCATATCCAGTCTTTCATAATTTTATTTATTATATTAATTGCCCTGAAGTTGAAGTATAGAGATGCGGGTATTTATTTAGGGCATTATGTTAATCAAATTTTATTACCCTTCAACTAATGCAAGTTTAACTATGTCCGCAAAATAATCCAACCACTTATTTTTAATTAAATCTAAGTTCTTTTAAAATTGTTGTTACTTATTTATTTCCCAGGTACCAAGTCTTAAACTTATTGAATTAATTCAACGCTCATTCTAACTAACCCCCAGTCACCACCCGAATGGTGCGTGACAATATTACTGCATCACTAGCTCAGTAATTGTGAAATTACCATGAACTATTGACAATATTTTGACTATATTTAAATTTAAATTTGACTTTTTGAAACAAATACTTCACTCAACTTAACTGAATTAATAACGTGCTTGTGAGAGACGAGGCCTCGATCCATAATTGAGCAAATACAGCAATTTCAAAAGTCTCCAAATTCACCTAATTCAGTTGACAATAATTTTGATCTTTGATATTGCGGAGTGGGAAGGGTGCTAACTAACAATAAAATCAATCTAGGAGCTTCTGCATAGTTCTCGTTCGTAATATTTTCATTGTGATTATAACATAAATCTAATATCTTACTATATAGTTGAACTTCATACTCCAATTACATCCAATTAACTGCTAGGTATTTTAATTAAGTTCCATGATCCAACATATAATTAATATTACTTATTTGTTGTCGAGAATATATTACACGAAGGTCAGATAACTACTCGGATATTTATACCACATCTAAGAAAGTATCTGGCCTGTATCTAAATACTCTGCAACTTTTCGAAGATATAAGTCAATTGTCCCGATTACATTATAAGTAAGACCATTATTCCATTTGATTGATTTAGAAAACGTTTAAATTGAAAGAAAAGGAGCATTTTGTATTCCAATATCATCTGTTTTTATCTTACCTAAATTAAAAAATTCCTAAACATTTTTTTTTAAATTATTTCTGAGTAATTTCATTTAGGTACACTAACTCAAAATTATAAATTCATTTCTTATTAAAAGTAGTTTTTCACGTAATAATACTTAGGTTTTTTGCAAAATTGTATATTTTAAGCAATATCAACTTTAATTTGAGCCATCGTCGCTCATTTTGCAGCTGACTGATATTGTAGCATACAAAAATGTACCAATCCTAAGAAAGTTATTACTTTAATGAATTAGAATATACGAGATAATTACCCCCTTGCCTCCCAATAGAATTTAAAGTAAAACACCCGCCTGAACCACTGCTAAGGTGGAATTACCATTCAGATTTGATCGTGCCTCTTGTGGCTAAATAGTTACTGGTAATGTCAAGCCTCAACGATAGTCATGAGCCTCAATAATTCAGACATTAAATGAAAAAGTTTTAAACTTAAATAAAAATATGTATTGTTACCTTTCAGAAATGCATACATGTAATCAAATAAAATATTCGTAATTCAAATAAATAAAATAAAATAATCAGCGCCTCGCTATTAATGAAATAAAAATGTTATTTATGTTCGAATATTACGCGATAATAAACCAATGAAAATAGTGACGTTCATACATCAACAACTAGCAGAAAATATAGCATGAATGTCCTTACAGTACCGGAACATTCCATCACAAACTTAAAGTTAAAATTTATTTTAATCTTTGACGCACAGTGATGTTGTTTACCCCTAATGAAACACAGTGATGTTGTTTACCCCTAATGAATTATTTTAATTACCTCGAACAATAAACGACCTTGTTACCAATTAATTTTAATCGACTTTAATTGTATAATTATCTAATTTCAAAGAATTATCTAATTTATTACCAAAAATACTAACCAATAAAATATAATAGTTCTCATGCTCGTTCAATTCACACTGCCCCATTACTAAAACCGATACTTTGATTTATTCCGGATTTTATTCTAATTTAATCATTGTTTAATTCATAAGTGTTTTTTTCTCTTAACTTTTGTACATAGGGACCCGCGGCCGATGCCCAAATACTGTTCAATGTCGCAGCTGTTGTATTGCTTTTATACATCCTGAACTCCCTTTCAATTATCGCTATGCATAATTTTCGTCATGATTAATTTGTACCTAATTAACGCGGTCGCTTTGAACATCTGTGCTAATCTACAGCCTAAGCCTATTCATTGTTTATTTTCAATTTATATTTAACTCTTTTTTATAAAACTTTCTAAACTTTCATTTAATGCCGTTCATTCCTTCAACTAAAACTAACTAATTTTCTTATAAATCTTACGTTCAGCTAAGATTGATTAACTTTTATCAAAGTTTACCTATTTCATCCACTATAACTAGCTAATCTTATTTTGTTCGTACATACAAGTACTCTCGTATGTATCTAATCTTCCCATAAGACAATTCATTTCTCTAAGTCACTTATCATTTATCCAATCATAAAACTAACTGTTGACCCAATATCCACCCGCTTGTATGTAACTTATTTATGCCGTTAAATATTTCAGCGGGTCTAATTATTTTGAAGTACGTTAAGTAGGTTTGAAGTGTGTTAAGTAGGTTTCGTCATTGGCGAAAAATATTTTTATTTTTAATGTAATATTTTATTATATAATATAATATTTTAGCCTAAAAATGAATAACGAAACATAAACAATTCCGAGGACTAATCTAAAAATTACATGCATAATAAAATATAGAGTATTTAGTGTATTTACAATCTTTAGTGTATTTACATAAATAAAAGTGTATTTACATTCTTTGAGAGTATAAGAACGTGGAACGATATCCGTTGTACGTGGAACGAGTATAGGAACGATTTCCCACGTTAGAATATAAATTCCCTCTGTGCGGAATAATCAAGAGATATACGCAACAACATTGAATACCTTTAACGTATTGCCATATGCTCTAATACTTTAATAGAAATTTAAATAACCAAGAGCTTCCAGCGATTTATTAGTTTACGTAGGAGAAAATTACTTCTTCTACAGGTATACCAAAAGTAACACACCTTTAAATACACTATTGCAATTTATTTTATTTTATTCAATTTATTTTTAATCGTTGAGATTGAAATATGGCTCATAAATGAAGAAATAGTTCTAAGTGTTCATATTCGGAAGAGATGGGACAACACACCGCTCAGTACCTAAAAAATTTAATCGCAAACAACCTAAGCGAGTACCGCCTGCCATTTAATCAAACCGTTCCAAAATACTGTATCAGTTGCTGGTCCTATGGGCGACCAGAGAATGTTTCAAATCACTTATAACAGTATGCTAGGAGCTAAACATTAACAAATCACTAGTTCATTGTATTTGTATGACACAAATTTCATCCGTACAAAATGCATCTTGTTATGGGTGAACAATTCTAATTCTGTGAATAGCCACATAGAAATTCTTCAATAGTCTAGTGATAAAACCATTTACCATTTGAATGACCCAGTGAAGCGTTATAAAATGCAAATTGAATGAGGCGCACCAATAAAATACACCATCTGCCCAAAGTACTCATCCAAAATACACTACCACTAATACACCAAAAATAACCCGAGAATCATAATCTGGGAGGAGAAAGTAACTACTCGCGGTACAGTCCTCCACGCAATCTTGATGACATGCAGATATGCAACAACTGAACGCGATAAACACGCATTACACCTTCAGATGTGAGAAAGACAGTTTGTTGTGTGTTTTGTTGTAGAGGTGCTCAAATTAAAAATTTATTATTAATTTTAATAAAATCATTTTTAGTAATGAAATCAACAACACACATTTTTTTCAAGACCAAAATGATGCGATCCTGTATATAGGAAGTGTACCGAATATGGAAAATGTTCCTAATATGAAACAATGTAATATTATTTGAACTAAACGTCTGTGGTTCCTGAATGCATCGATGCTTAAGTAAATTATGAAATTAATAGTTCTTATTACTTGTGCCTAGCAAAAATGTTTACACTGTCCGGGACACGAACCCGGACCTCTCGATTGCCGGTCGATTGCTCTTCCAATTGATCCAAGGGGCACTTATTCGAAGACACAAATAATTTTTAATAAGTATTTGTTAGGCAACTTATATATCAGGATTTGTGTTACCCACCTGTTTGCTATCGTTAATAGATTCATTCGTCATCCATATTCGGTACACTTCCTCTATTATAGATAACATTTTTTACAATAAATTTAAAAATCAATATGAATTTTGTTAACTTTCTATGCTAATATTCTTTCCTAAAACAGAAATTCATTTGTAAAGCGGGTTTTAAGCAAAGGAAATTTCATTATCTTTGCACACAGACACAATTGCCTGGCTCAACGTTGATGAACTTCATTAGGTTTTTGCATAATCCTCAAGTTATTTAATTATGAACGAAATACCACGCGATGTTATCGAAGCAAAACAGATTTGGTCTTAATAACTATCTTTTATCTCGCGTTTACTTATACGTATAAAATTCTTACGTAGATGGAAATTATTAATTTCATTATTCACGTTTAATTGTTCAGCGAAACCAAAAAGTATATAAGAAAATATTACATTGATCTTTGTTTTAAATCATAAAGATTATTGTGTTTTACTTGAATAGTCTCCTTCCGTAAACATCAAAGTCACAAACTATTTTCAAGGAAAAATAAAGTTTGATAAATCAGTCTCAAGACTATACTTCTGATGAGCCAAGAACTCTTTGTGGTAAAAAGCCCATGTTAAATTCGCAAAAGAAACTTCTACTAGTTTTGTTATCTACGAGAATGTACTAAGTCATTTTCAGCTATTCTTCAATCATAACATAACTATTCAACCTATATAAAACCAAAAGATGTAAGTTATTTCATGGTTTGCAGTTAAATTGGCGATATGGTGCGGTTGGTGCGTGAATTTGGAGTCGACGGTCTGACGATGTCGGAGAGAACGGACGGAGCGTGCGGATGTTAATCATTGTCGCCGAAGATGCCTCTAAATAGCAGGCGGCGGTGTGATTCTCTGGTGACGGGGTATAACCATCCTTCACCGGGCGTGGGAGGTAGCAAAACATCTCCAGGCGCTGTGGGCGGCAAGAATAAACCGCATGGAATCACCGAGCTTCTGTTTGACTCGGCGGTTGATTGGTCAGCGTCGTTGGATTCGGCGCGTCGTTATCTTCTAGGTAGCGCGACGTGCGAGAAGAGCGCAGCTTAATTTGTCGCTCCGTAGTGCGGTCTCCATCGTCCTCGATGACTTGGAACGCTCGATGGTTGCCATCCTTCTTCTTTGCGCGTTAACCACCACGTTTTCTCATGGAAGATGTATGTGGAAGAAGATTTTTGCAGGGAATGTTTATGAAATGTTTATGAAAGTGAGCAGAATTAGAGGTGAAAAATAAAAGATGAAGTATCGATGGATTCATCTGAAAATCTACATGCCGTATATTAGATAATTATTATGAAAGATTCGGAAGATTCAATTGAAGGATTAGACGTATGAATTGTAGTACCTGAGTTTGCTGGCATAGAAGTTTTGTTACTGACAGAGATTTTAATTTAACTGCAGATGAAAAATTAAATTGGTGATTGATTTACTAGAACAAACCATTGTATATACTGCGATTATGCTCGCTGTTAAAACTCAGATTTGAACGTTTAAGAGAATTATACTGATTGAAACGTGCGACTAATGCTCACTCGAAGTCAATCAGACAAAAGCTCAAATGGTCTTGTCTGAAATAGGCCTAGATCGGGCTTTTTATAAGAATCTAGAAATTTCGTCCAGCTCCGGTGGCAGCAGCATTTGGTGCTGACGACAGCAAATAGGCAGGACTTCTGTCAAATCATGAAGAATGGAGAACTTTCCTCAAATCAGAAGCATTCTGGTGGAGCTTAAAAAAATTAAGGAACAATATCGCTTAGCATTCTTGCAACGATATTATGTTTCTGTGATTCTATGATGGGTTGCTCTCCAATCAGCTTTAGCGTGCAAACAAAAATAAACTGCAATTTCGCTTCTACTGCGACTAAAGACAAACCAAACCACGATGGCGGCGGCTTTTACATGTAAAGCGTTCAAAACTGTGTTTACTTCTTACTAACAATAGCAAAATCTGCTTAGACTTAGGTGACGCACTCAAAATTCATTAAATTCATTAAAAATTGTCCGTTGAAAAATACTATGTATCGAAATCTTTAGTAGACGAGACAACGCAAAGTGCAATAAACTCATAAAAAGGGGGTCGTAAAAATCACTCTCGCCGGGACAATGACCTCAGGTTCAATAATCCTATTAAGAGCTAGTTCGTTTGAAACTAACATCGCTCGAAACGAAACTGTATAATAATAAAAAAAATGAGAAAGCCTATTTCTGTCTCTTGCTATGTACCAATTTTTTACTCGTATTTCACTTCGATACAAGCTCACAAATAATGCGAAAACAATGCGAAAGCCTAGGGCAAAAACCATACCAAAAGGAAGGTCAGCAGGGAAATATGATGCTATATGCTTTCCATGTCCCTTCTCTGCTGACTCTGTCTAACACACGAAAATACGAAACGATGTTGTATGTGTTTTTGTGTCAGTGGACTCTGACTCCTACTCCACCTTGCAGCGCCCGAAGGGAATCAATGTTGGTTGCTTCAATTTGAAATCGCAAAATTAAAGTCTGTAATACAAAAATTGTATAAGATTGGTCGGCATAAAAGAGAGACATATCACTCTCTCTCTCTCGGTCTCTTAATACTCACTATTTGCTCCTTTATTGCACAGGATGCACTTTTAAAACAAAACGAACATGAAAATATCTGTAAAGATAAAACTATAAAAGGAGAGACGGCGAATGTAGGGCTGTATTGGCCATCTTCGTTTTTCTTCTGGTTATCTCTCTCTCCCTCTCTCTCTCTAACGCATGCGAAGGCAGGCGTTCCATGTTTGCGACAGCGATCGACAGCGCTCTTTTCTCGCGGTGTAACCGGCTCTGACTTCCTTGCTCCTCCCCTTTTTCGTGCACCACAAAAACGTATAGTTCACTGGCCGCATGCATAAAAAACTTGGTATTATAGCTCCCAGTCCTTTTCCTCGTTCCAAGTGTTTTATAATAAATCTGTTCTTGATTTGTTTAATTACTGTGTTATTTATTTATTTAATTGATGGTATTAATCATTTATCGATTTAGTTGAAGGCTATGACAATATGCCGATAACAATCTGGTGTCCTATAAAAATTTATAACTTATAATCGATGAACTTCAATCGACCTTTCCTGATGTCCAACTATTTAAGTTTATTTTAACATTACCAATATTTAGTGAAAAACATTAAATTTTTGTCAGGCCGTAGTATATGTATCGGACTCAAATCTTCTATGATCTATTGCCATTTGTGAATAAATCCTCAGTATAACGCCTTGTGTCGTTTCTCCTGCTTTGTGTTCACTCCTGTCTATACCAATTTCTCAATGTAATTCCTAATGTACGCGAAACTAACGAATTACTAGCATTGTGTTTGTAGTGTTTTGCACTTTTGTATCTATATCTCACAATCGTATGTTAACTGTATATAAATATGTAATTTTGAAGTCCTAGAATTGTTTAAGGTCTCAGTACATTGAAAAGTTTAATCCACTACTGAGGAAGTGTTAACAAATTAATGACTGCTGGCAATAAAAATAATATCTGAAGAAACAGAACGCAATGTGAGGTTTTATAAAAAATTGTTTGAAACAGAATATAATACAGATGTACATGCAAATCTAGACACAGTTGTAGAGAATGAGGTATCAAATATTATATGAAAGAGAATAATTATATAAAATATATGATAAAGAGGAAGAAAAGTGAACTTTCTGGGGGACGGCATGTATAATAGAAAATTTATTGCGTATTAAATTATATAAGTATTTACACCCGTCAGCAAGTATATCTATACCAGTACATAACTTATAACTTAGCAAGTTGCATATAAAACTAAAGACAAAAAGATAAAACGTTATGTATAACAAATAAATTAGCACGGTGAAATAAGCTGTAGATAAAAAAAAAACAATACGTCTGACAAAAATTAGTATACAAGTAAAAATATAAAATTAACAAATGATCACACACTATCAATATTACTACTCTGTAATGAGCCTATATCAAATCTATTAGAATAACAGAAACATTAAAGAAACATAAATATACGATAAATATAAGTATATAACAATATTATAAATATCTAATAATTAATATAAATATTCACTACATAAATATCAACTGCATGAGGACATACCGAGCTGAGTTCATTATTTCTTAACATAAACTCATTTCATAATGAGAAAAAGACAAACAATATTTATATGAAAATCTCTTATAAATGATTCAATTTGTTTAAACCCTTATGTAACTTTAAACTTGTATTCAGTGGAATGCATACTCCTTTTTTTTGTCCTATTTCGTACTTGTTATCCTTAACAACGGGACGCTAGAATCCCTTCATTAAATTTGCATTTTGGTCAAGGGATTATTCCCAACTCTTACTCTAACAGTTTTTTTCAACTGCCATTTGCATCATGACTATTTTGCATGACATTTACATTTTACGTACACAACACATATATGAAAAAGTTTTTTCTTTGCAATATAAAATAAATGTTCCTACATTTTTTACTTTATTAAAATTCACTTGATATTGTCGAGTCCCGAATAGAAGGGTAACGACTTAGGGGATTCTTTCAAATGGTTAAGTAGGTAACGGACTTGTTGGAGGTTAAATCAAAGAGAATCATTCGTTTAGTAAATTAAATGATTATCGAAATATTATAGATTGACATGTTTGCCAAAATGATGTAGATAATATTTAAAAAATAATTAGTGATATAATGATTACTTAAACATTTAAATCAAATTAAAGGAACAATTCTGATGCATTTTTGATGAAATAAAATAAAACTTTTAAATCTTTTGATCTGTCCTTGCACCAAATAATTATTAAGTAATTAAATATAAAATCTTATATTCGACGGTCACACAAGGGTATCATGATTACTGACTTTAAGTTATATTTTAAATTGGAACTTTTTAATAAAATGACTTGAATTACGTACTTCCTAACTCTATGACAAACTAATATTCAATTCCCCTAGCCAACACCCAAAATGACTTACTATAGACATCACAGGATCTTCGCCTATCTGGTGCCTCCTAATTCTACTGGGTAAAATCATACGATGTTTTTTCTAACATCGGAAGCAGGTGCAGTTTTTGTTGAACACGTGTGCTTAGAATTCTTAGAACTTCTACGAACTACTTCAATATAATATAATTTGAATGAATTTTATATTTATTAAAATATAAATTATGAACCTAAGTGGAACCTGCTCCTACCAAATTATATTTAATTAAACCCATTAGTTTTCCACAAGTGGCAATATTTATTAGCTTACGAAAACAATATCAAAGTTATTAACACCACAGAATAACCTCGTTCGGGCAATCCTAAATACAGGTGTTTCTCAAAAATTTTTATTCATTTAGTTGTTACGGAATAGGGATACATAACAATAATTTATATAAACTGAACTGTGAACATTCAAAATGTTAAAGAAAATGCACATCAACGATTACAGATGATGACTACAATTTCAGCACACGGACTGGCTATGTAGATAGGAAAATACAAACGAAACGAAATTACAAAGTTAGGGTCAAGTAGGGTAATTATAAACATGGGGTAATTGAAAACAACAATGTGTATTTCTGTTGATGAAAGTATGCAATCCAAACGCTGAAAAATGTGTACCCGATATTGTTAACGTGTCTGGCCATCCAGTTCACCGCGCTCTCGCAGCTAGGAAGCACGTGGTCGTGAGAAGCACCGTGCCGCTAATAAAAGAAGATTTCGGTTCAGCAAGCAGATTTTGAAACTGACATCACAAAGATTGCAGAGTAAGGATTCGTGTCTTTTCATTTTTATAACATGAGTATATAATGCATGGTGAATCAATAGGCTGGCTTAACCTGCAAAATATAAGCATTAAGAAATCTAGGTGCATGTTTACAATAATCCCTATCTAATTTTGATATGGGGTAATTCTAAACCCATTGTAAACAATAATATAATTTATAATGTGTCAAAAACCTATGAATGATCTGATGTTGGCGATTGAAGACATCAGAAATAAAAATTTCACTACTACCTGTGCCTGTAAATTTTATTTACAGGCACCTAGTAAATAAAATATCCCTGTGGCAGTTATATATCACAGGATCAATGTTAGAAAGGTTCCGATGAACTACATGGGCGGTGGTCGACCAACTGCACTGAGTAAGGATACATAGGAGTAGATCTAGTGTACAAAAGCCCGAGCACGAACGGGCTATCCTTGCAACAAAGAAGAACTACTCGACTTGGTGGCGGTGCATGTTAAAGAAAATAATATTGAAAGACCCTTTAAAGAATGTCGCCCTGGAATAGATTCGTATTATAATTTTATGAAGATACATCAATCCTTATCATTTAAAAAGCATGAACACTTTAGAAAACAACATCTTAGAAATGCAACACCTTAGAAAAAGCAACACCTTAGAATGAACAGCTTAGAAAGCAAGAAAAAGTCAAGGAATACCTGATGTAACTTTAATACTATTAAATAAAACAGTGGTAACTGTAAAAAAAAATGTGTATTTGATTACTATACACCAATAATACAAAAAAAAAGAAATAAGAATGGTAAAGCCAATTAAGCGGCACGTGCAGTCGCAGTGCAAAAAAAACATGCAGTGATCCAAATAATAAATACAAATCAAAACAATACGGAACTAAGCGTGGAATGTATGATTAAGCAATAATGCAAAGGCGGGTATAGCTTATTTCCAATAAACATAACATTCATAAGGCAGCTGGTATAGGATTCGGATGAACAGAATCTGCGTAATACCTCGTTCGGCGAAGTCTTACGGCTTATCTGGTGGCTGATCCCAATGCAAGCTAACACCGCACCCTCTATTACCAAACTGTACATCAGCGTGTTACCGAACGCTTGACACTGAGACGCACCGGAGTCAGAATTATCAGGATATTGCGTAATATCTCATACAGCGCGATCGTACGACTTACTGCGTGTCTAATCCAAATGTAAGTCAGTACAGCACACTCTAGTACTACAGTGTACAGAAGCGTGTTATCGAGTGATCGACACTGACAAACTCCGCGGTTCCCACAAAAGGGTATTGCGTAATTGCTTGCCGTGTGGCTAAACCAAACGCAAATCCGTATCGTACACACAATTATCACACAGTACAGCAATGTGTTACCGATTGACCGAGATAGACAAATGCCAGAAGTCTTCACTCAAACAGTTACGGTGTGAAGGAAATAGGTAGGGTGAATAAAGAAACAACAATCATACACACAAACACAACAGATGATACTAATTCAATCTCTTACCGGACTTGTTACTAATAACTCTTGTTACTAATAACTTCGTATGGCACTAATAACTCTACTAAATTATGTCGTGGTTTCATCTAGATTATCGCTTGGAAACTTATAGTGGAGTTTGTAAATTTTCCTGAGAATCGCGCGCTCATAAGTTGTTAGCCTATGAATTTCATTGTTTGTGGCGGAAGAGTACAGAATTGCTCTGTAGTAGATAATTTGTCTTATATATGTTTTGTAGGTATTATGGCGTGTTTTGGAGTCACAGCCGGCTGGTCATCCTGAGACTTGAAGTTAGATCGTTTTTTAACTCTGGCTAAAGTGGAGGCTAGGTCATTTTTCCAGCTGAAGCTATGCCCATGTACGTTACCTCGTCCCTTAATGGAATAGGTTTTCCCATAGGCAAAGTTAGATTTCAGAAGGGTCCTGATGTTAATTTTTGTGTAGTTTGGGTGCTGGATCAAAATATCTTGGGTTTTAGTGGGATTTTGTGTTATTCGTCCAGTCATTTTTTTTGTCCAGTCAGAAAAATCCTTAAATCCATTACATGTATAGATAGGTTAAGTTCTGTCCTTAGATAAGATGAGCTACATAGATACGAGGGTTATTTGACATAAATGTAGCCTTCGATAGAAGGCGCTACGTAACAATACCATATTGGTTTCGGCATCTGCCAATTAACTCGAACCAATTAACTTAACCAAAAAACTCGAATATCGTTCAGTGATTATGTTCCTTCACAAGAAAGGGAAAAACAATTCAGATCTCTAAGCCGAACTGAATGTTGTTTATCGCGAGTCTGCACTGTGGTCGTACGAGTGTTTTTGATGATAACCACCCAGGGTCCTTAAGTATCGTCACTACACAAGAAATCATCAACAAAAGCCATAATATAATTATAGCAAACGGTGGAATCAAAATCCGTGAGCTAGTAGAAGCTGTAAAAATATCAACTGAGCATGTACACCCCCTCATACATAAATATTTGGATATGAAAGCTAGCTGTAGGATGGGTGTCGCGTTTACTCAAGATAGACCAAAAACGCACCCGTATGTAGGATTCAGAGAAGCTTCTGGCGAAGGAAAACGTGATCCGAAGGCTTTTTTCGTCGATATATCACTCCTGATAAAACATGGGTCCATTACTATATGCCTAAGATGATCGAATAGTCAAACCAGTAGAGGAAAAGCGACGAAGGCCCACCGAAGAAGCCAAAGACAACTCGGCCAGTAAGTATATGGCGACTGTTTTTTGGGTTGTGAAAGGCATTATTCTTATTGATTACTTGCCAAGGGGTAAAACCATAACTGTCGATTACTACGCAGCATTGCTAGATCGTTACGACGAGGAATTGAAGAAAAAACGCCCTGGTTTAGCTCACAAAAAAGTTCTCTTCCCTCATGACAACGCACTCGCTCACAGAGAGGCCGTCGTGCAGGTAATATTGAACTGATTAGGCTACGAGTTGATCCACCACCCATCGTATTCTCCAGATCTAGCCCCTTGCGACTTCTGCCTGTTCCCATACGTAAAAAATGGCTTGGAGGACACCGTTTTGCAACGAACGATGATGTGATGACTGAACCTCTCACTATTTTGAAGAGCTTGAGCAAAATTACTTTTCGGCAGGGTTGAAAAAGTTGGAAAGTCCCCTTGAAAAGTGTATTGGCTTAAAAGTGGACTATGTTGGAAAATAAATGATACAAAAAACAAAAAAATGTGCATTTTCTTACTTAGATTAGATATCCGTTAAAACACCCTCGTAGATTAACTACACATACATAGTTTTCAGGATTAAGTTTGATATGCCATAAGTCACAATAAGCTTAATCCTGAAATTACACGTTCACATAAACTAAAACACCGCACGTCAAAATGTAAGAACACAAGATTGTCTTGTGCCAATTATTACGCAGAAAACTGACATTTGCAAAACCCATGACAAGCGGACACAAGAAAGCCTTCTGCTCCTGTCTCTACTCACTGATAAATCAATTTAGTGATAAATCAATTTAGCGACGTAACTTCTGAATAATTTGCGATGTGTAAGACAGTGATACGCTCACAAGGGTGGACATTATGAGATCTATCACAATATACGCGGCGTTATAACTATTGGAAATAAGACAAAAATAAGTACAGCAAAATCATAAATACTTTCTACTTAACTACCAACAGGCTACTGCAACTTTTGCTACTACTACTACTACTACAACTTTTAATTTAATACAGAATAATTAAAAGTAAAAAATATTTAAATTCAAAATATTATAGGAATTCTTCGTGGGAATTATAGCAATTATTCTTCTTGTATTCTTCACCTTATGAGAACTATTGTTTACTTTTTTAACCATAAAGGCAAAGAAATAAACAAATTAAATATAGGAGAAAAATAATAAATAAAATAATTTTATATTAAGAGAAAAATACTATTGTTAGAAAATAACGTAAGGTCATTTCGATATACAAATAATTACTGACAAAGGCATTGTCACACCTCATTGGAAAGTTAGCACATCCATTTCTTAACACGATCACCTCGCATCAAAATAAAAACAATACATACAGCCAAACTCCATAGAATGACTAGCGGAAAGCTCAAATGTACCGACGATATTGTAACGTGGAGATTTGTCCACGTTCCTGTTAAGTTTGAGATTAGAAAGTTCCGAAACTAGAGCGTTTCCGAGGTGTTTAGCGTTCAAATTATCAGAAAAAATGTATATTTAGGCTTAAAGAAAGTCAGGGGCGGTGTGGTGTAATAACAATAAGCTAAGTGCGCTATCTCAGTGTGTAAGTGACCAAACTAGTAATAGCTTGATAATAACAGAATGGACGCTCTGTGGGGTTTATTACTATAGGTACCAGAAGCACATCTGATTGGATTGATCTCAATTACGATGAAACATTATTAACCTGACAGCAGTATAGACACTTAAGTGGAATACATTGACTAAATGTATTTTACCAGAATAGGGGAATAGCGAATATTCTAGAATTTCTTAATTATGTACAAATTAGTCATGACGAAAAATATGCATATCAGTATGTGGAAGGAGATGAGTAAGTATAAAAACGATGCCCAGTTCTAGTAGAGGGATAGTAATTTTGGGCGTCGGCCGAACATCATAATGTCCAACTAAGTAGCGAAATAATAATCTGGAATAAAATAATATTAGATTAATAATTAAATAAAAAATAAAGTC